>KN883214.1:77064-87185 GCA_000934455.1 Apostichopus parvimensis | reverse complement strand
ATCGCAATGAAACACTACTTAGCCACAACTTGCACTTGGCAATTTTGGGATGCTAACTATGGGAATTTAATGATGCACGTTAAGGAATGGTTGCATTAGGAAACTTTACATGTTCTTTACCCAATGTACATTGCTTGATCAGTTTGTACTGTAAATAAAGAGATTATAATCTGAAGAGTGTTACAACACCGTAACCCACCTTAGACCTGTCATAAGATGCTACTGTGGAAAACTTACTAACAGACGAGTTACTTACTCAAAGGCTGGTTCAACTAATGACTGATTAGGAGTCTAAACAACTGTCCCTACGGTTAGTAAGTATACCTTGTAAAGTTGGTTCAAATGGCAGATTTTAAGCGTTTTGCAGCAAAGTGTCAACCACTTTCTGTTAAAATGTGGACAAAAAATATTGGCGAAACCTTTAGAGTAGTCTGGTTAGTCCAGTCAATCATTATGAATAGGATATTTTGTTTAGTATTTCTGTTTGTAAGTCCTTCGCAATAGCAGCTTGTTATAAATGAAACACAGGGTAGGAAACAATAACACAAATCAGTTTTTCTAACTGATTAACATGTACTCAACATTTACCAGTTTTAGCTGATAAAGCCATCAGAATCGGGTAAGTTTTTAAATTCATTCTAACGAATTGACCAGCGAGAACTCCTGTCCATGGTAGCCGAAGAAAACTCCTACGTTCCTTCTACACATCATAATTTAAATGTGTTTGGAGACTACTTCCGACTTTTAGGAGCCAACCTTAAGTAATATGGATACTTAAATATTCTATATGATTTAATGATGAAACAATGAGAAACAAAATTGTACCAAAGCATTTGTGGTTGTATATACATCTCAGTATAGTCACGTCTCAGCGATTATTCACACTGTAGATTTGCTAATCCCAATATGCGCTCACAGTGAGGTTTCTTTTTTTTGAATTTGCATCAAATGTTTATAGATTGACCTCACTCCAGGGATGGAGCTATAGTTATTATTTTACTCATGCAGGAGCACACATACTTATATCAAATATCAACTTCACTCATGCAGGAGCACACATACTTATATCAAATACCAACTTCACTCATTGAGGAGCACACATACTTATATCAAATATCAACTTCACTCATGGAGGAGCACACATACTTATATCAAATATCAACTTCACTCATGGAGGAGCACACATACTTATATAAAATATCAACTTCACTCATGGAGGAGCACACATACTTATATCAAATATCAACTTGCAAAGAATGGAAGCTACAGGACTGAAATATTTGTAGTCAAGTGGGGCTCTTATAAAAAATGGGTAAATTTGTGAATGGAAACTTGCATCATATGAATTGATGTCGATACGAAATTGCAGCATCAAATAAGACATTTTAGAGCGGGCTTTTGCCGACCGCTATATGGACTGTAGCAAATAAGGGAGAATTCCCTTATGATCAAACTATTACACACAGTATAGACTACAACATAGGAAAGGATATAGGCCTACTTAGTGGAAAGCAGTGTCTATATCAACGAACTAAGAGCAGTGTAAGTTTATAGTGAAGTTAAACAGGTTACTTTGTATATTCCCATGTGCTTGCAAAGTTCGTCGTAAAGGGAAAACAGTTTTTCTCCTAGTAATTGATTTGTTCTTGCATGACTTAAGTCTCGTGATACCATTCTAGTGTTCTGACCAGACCAGTCAGTATATTTATAGGACGAGCTGCTACTCGGTTGAAAAAGGGAACAACATGGTTTCGTTCTTTACGAAAGTTTCGCATTCTTAAACCAGAGCAACTGCTTACTTCTGACAATTTAGGAATTCTGCTCGGCAGAGGAAAGGTCAAATTTAATCTGTCACCCCGTAAGTAACTAAGGAAATATAACGTATTATCGTAGTATTCAGCGCAATAAGAACTTTTGTTTGTATTTGGAATACTTTTTAGGGTGTCGTAGCTCAGTTTGTTTTTGTCACCTTTCCAAACTGCACCCTCTATTTCAAAATGCCAATTGAATGTTTCAGTGAAAAGAACTGCGTATGGATTCGTCTCATTAAGATATGGCGCAAGAACGTCAACCACAGTAGATATACCGTGATAATCGATCAAATTAGAGGCAAAGATTCGGTCGTAGCCTGCTTTGTGGTCTAATTCTGAAGTCACTGATCCCAAAAAGAGAAAATCTTCACACGAGATAATGAAAGATAGTCGCTTGTCACGCATCATATTCATAGATTTACTGACAACATGTGTAGTGAACACGTGACACATTTCTGTGATGGAATCACTCGAATGATATTTAACCATTTCCAAGTAGTCCCATATTTGATATGGGAGACAGTCCCATCTTACACAGTAAACAAATTTATAGCTCGACGGTGACTGGCCCTGACCTGCATTTACTTTTCCTCTTCCCGTGAAAGTGGGGTTGAAGTATATTAACTCTTCATCCGAATATTGCGTTGGAAGTATTATGCCATTTTGAAACCACTTCCGCATAGAGGGAATGTGCCGTGTAGGAACGTCGTCAAAAAAGGATGGGATGGTATTCTTTGTATTTGTAGTTGCATTAAAAATGTCATTCCTCTTTTTTAAAACTTTTATGCAGCTTTCATCCCCAATCCGACAGGGGAGTTTTCTCCATTCGTTCCAAACCTCACGCAAGTTATCATAACATCCAATACCGACATCAACCATACCTTCGGTGTGCTTCTTCAACATGTCCGAGTTCATCACAACAAGTCTTTTCAGTGTTTCCTGTAGTAGAGAGTAATCTTCAGCAGACAATTGTAGGGAGAGCCAAATAGTAGAAATACTTGACACCTTCTCCTTTTCACAAGTGGTCATTAGAAATAGCAGAAGAACATTTCTAGCTGTAACAAACGGATCAATGTCGTTCAATGCAAACTCAAGATTACCTTTGAAACTCAAGGGCAATGAATGAACGGTTTGTATTACTTGACGTAAGTCACCACATGCTGGTAGGAAAATATTAAAATTCTTCTGAAAACTTGTCTCTGCCACTTTCATTTCATTATTTTGCAAATATAAAAGATCATTTGGGAAGGAATTGCTGAAGTAGAAGGGATATTCGTGCAGTATTAGCATGTGTCTGCATGCTACGCCTGTAACAATTCTTTGCCATTCTTTACAACCAGCCTTGTGCTCTTTCCAATTACCCCGTTGGCATTTTTTGTTGCAATACCAAACAGAGTTGCAAGCGGAACACTGTGGATTAGAGTAGAAAAAATAAATATATATTGATTTCCAATAATAACAACAATAACAATAATAACTACAACGATAAAGAAAACGATGATGACGGGACTAGAGAAAAATGTTTAGAAAAGTAAATGTATAAGATACACAAATATAATAAAGTATTCAAAGAATCAAAGCAAAATCAGGAATAGCAAATCAATTATACTAACAAAACTGACATAAACAACGTTAAGACTAGTATAGAACAAGATTAGCTTATATATATATAATACATGGTAAAGAGAAGACTTTTCAGTTGAGAATTATAACAATCAAAGTGAGTTAAGAACAAACTGTAGACGACGATGACGATGAATGATGATGATGATGATGATGATGATGATGATGATGATGATGATGATGATGATGATGATGATGATGATGATGATGATGATGATGATGATGAAGATTGATGACGATGACGATGACGATGACGATGACGATGAGATGACGATGACGATGACAATGACGATGACGATATGATGAAACCGATATAATTATCATAAAAATGATTCGTAGTGAGACTGTTAACCAGAATAATCCTCCTGCCGTTTCTCGATCGTGAAGAAATTAATCAGTGCGCTCAACTTAACACGGACATGCTAAGAGAACATTTCCAACATGGCAGTTAAACATTAGAAAGTTAAAAACTCCTGAATTATGGAACCATCGAAACACTTCATAAGACAGGAGATGAAGTGAGTGGGAAAGTTATTACCCATTGAGTTAATAACACATACTTTGGTCTACTGACGGTAAAAGTGCATTAGTATGAGGAAAGGTTACCCTTGCTATCGCCACGATGACCACGGAGTTGTGACTTAAGTATTTTTCCCCGAAGACTTATATTCTTTATAGAGAACATTTTATCAACTAAATCAACGTTGAACACATTACAATTTTGCTGGTAAATTTATGTAAAGAAATACTGTATACAGTTGGTATTTCAGGCAGATTTTGATCATGAAATCTGGACGGTTTAACACGCCGTTTCTTTTGTGTTACAAGCCTGATGCACGAACTTGTCCGGTAACGCAAGTCTGCTGTTGTCCCAAACCCATGCACAATGACTCGCTGTTATAGTTACAACTCTTCAGTTAACTTCCCTATTAAATTTCTGCAAATTCTGCAGCCTAAAGGCAGGCACAAATTGCACCGATCCGACGCGCCTGCGACGAAAAATCCGTCAGTAGGTCATTGTCGTGACGAAATCGGGCATGTCAAACATGTTTGATATTTTTCGTGGCGTCCGTGGGCGTCGTGTCGCAGTTGAATCGGATCGTGTCAGTTTAAAATGGTCCACGACACGACTGCGATCCGATTTTAATGGATACCAAATGCGGAAGCGTCGTGAAATCAGTTGATGGCTGCAGAAAGTCAAGACGGAGGCCCCCATATGAATTGAAAGATATTAAACTGTTGGGTCACGTCGGGTCGCGTCGGGTCGCGTCGGGTCGCGTCGGGTCGCGTCGGGTCGCGTCGGGTCGCGTCGGGTCGCGTCGGGCTAGGGTGCAGCTAACCAACGATCCGACGCCGACGTGACTATAGGTGACCACGACTGTCTCCGACTCATTCCTGACGAGTAGTCGGGGAGAGTCGCGTCGGGTGGCAGTCGGATCGGTGCAATTTGTGCCTCCCTGTAGACAGAAATCCTTGCAATCAACTTATTCATTGCGTGCTGAAAAGAAGACTACGGCGTTAGTTTATGTAAATATTATATTAACTTACAGCTGGGCTCACGTACAATGAAACTAACATATAAACTCACGAAAGCGGCAGCACATCAATGAAAATTTGAAATCTTGGTCTAATATAAGATATTCAAGAGATGGATTTAAATGAGATTTAATGTGAAATACGCTCCCATTATTTATGTATATTAATAATCATAACTACTATCTGGTGAATCAATTTACCATTTTCATGCATTTTTAAGCCCCTGCATCTATATGCTCACAGAACGGTAGTTACAACGTCGCGAAAAGACTATACCCAACAAAACTCAGAATAACATGGTGCTGTGTTCCACAACTTGGTTATCATACACATCGTGCAAAACGCCCTCTATCGGTTAAGTTGCGTCATGGTTACTTTAGGGGAATACTGTGAAATCATTTTTGCTGTGTATTTTGCTGTGGTTTTTACTAAATATTACGCTATTTGTACCGATTTGTAGTAACGGGATTATGTATCTTGTTGAGTAGATCTTTAATTCGGGTGATTAATTACCATTTAATTCCAATGTGTCTTTACGAAATAGTCAATGCCAGCGTAAACTCTGACTGTGTGACAAACACTTGTAGCTGAGGCAAGAATAACTTGTTCCTATATATTCGCTAACATCGAATGTGTGGCTACTGTCCTGCGATTGCAAAGTATTGCTACATTTAGTGAAAATTTAATGTGCGGTTGCTGGCGACGTTGTGTTAGGACAAACTATAGATCAGTTTAACAGTTGATATTTACATTTACCTGGGTTTGCTGACCAGGTCAGTCTTTGGTTTTTCTATGGATGTCTAAAAATTGCTTATTTGCCATGGAGAGATTTTACTTACTATACTTTTCTTATTGTATTTGAAAAGGAAGTTGCTTACCTTGATCATTGTCTTGGACTGACAATTGTCATTCAGGTGGACAATGAATTTGTGACCTTGCATGTACTGGGTCTAATTTCACACAAAAATGCTTTATTAGTACGGTTTTCATGGTTATATTTATCTCTTGATTATTTTAAATATCGGATAGCTGACTTGTTTGTCGATGGTGTCACATCTATCAATAAATCGTTGGCCGTTCGTTGCAGTTTTATGTTTAACCTTGTAGTTTGACAATCTTTACGCATTATGTGCATACGTTTACACCTAAACCACATAACGAGAATATAACCGACAAAAGTTTGGCAACACACCTTTACAATGACTATGCGAATTGATTGTGTCTCGATGTGTGGTAAATGATGCAAACGGTAATAAAGTGTACTTGTACATTCACACAAAGGTATATAATGGATGTTACGTTATTATACCCATCATTAAATACAGTTTATACCTAATTAACGTTATGCGATTAAAATGCATTCAACTGCTATTCTACAACGAATAGCGAATGTTATTATATGAATGGTACGGTACCTTTACGTTCATAACGTTATGTTATTTTACTGGCATTTTTTCGGGCAATGAACGTTTAATAGCAATGACTGCACAATCTAAATAACATTTCCCGTTATGTTAACCGTAATAGCTGTTATATATTGTACAAACTTCGTGCCATAGTAACAGTATGGGAATGTAGGATGGAGTCCGAAGATTGTAACTTAACAGTTGTTCGACATGTAGCCGTGAACCTTACATTATAATTGCATCGTAGTAAGAAGGTATTCATTATATCTTTCAACTCGGAACCATGTGTCTGGTGTCTTTGTTCTCCGTTCCGTGTTTAATTTGAGAAACCAATAAATTATACAAATGCCAGATTTGTTTTGCAACTGTATAAGTCATATATACCTACCTCATTCCTGGCACCGATCTTTTGACAGTTTCCACATTTTTTGGGAGACCAATGCACACATTCGATGCTTCCATGCCTAACCATGTCTTCCTTACTACATTGGTTAGAGCAGTATTCGGCAATACAACACGAATTGCATTTGACGGTACCACATCTACGTAACTTTGAATCACACTTCCAACAGAAACCATGTTTAACGTCCATTCTGTATGAAAGCAAATCCAAACACACTTTTTTTGCGATAATTATCAATACACTCCAACTGAACAAGGATGTGACATAGGTAATACATTATATCTATTCCATATTCACTTTTTTTGTTAAATGTGTAGAACAATGTCTTGTTTGAAAATTTCCTTCCATAAGGCGTGCAAACATTACAAACACTAATATTTTTGACGAGATAATACCAATACAGCATACCGTATTTGACAGTTCAGGTGATAGAAGACTATACTAACAGGAATTTAAAGTGATTTAAAGTATGAAAGAAAGTCTTAATCTTGAAGTAACATAATAAATGGCGCTCAGGACATCAGCAAAATTTGTAAAATAACAGTCACTCTGCTGTAAATAATTTTATGTTACCACAAACTTAGAATCCGGTTATGACTGTTATTTGATGCGGTCATTTCTGGTTGTGATTGAATTAATTATGACTACTGTACTTAATCTATATCGATAGTTGAATTAGCTTCATCAATAGATGAGATTGGAGATCAGTTGAATATATCCAACCAGTCATAACCTCACGCAATGATCCAACTTAGTCAATCAAGTACAGACTTTGAACATTTCATACAGAAGCAGATACAACCACTTTAAATTTAGCAAAAGCAAAAACAGTCTTACAATAATGAACCCTAGTATTAACAGCATGCAGTAGGAATGACAAACATGTATACAGTGATCCGATAACATGAGATTAGCCTACATAAATTTGGAAAACATCACAATACCAACTTTCACAATTTTGCATTAAAAGTGCGTATGTCATCTTCAGTTATTATAGCTTATTAATATTGACATATTCTCAAACGTCACAATGGTACAGTTCTTACCTTTTCTTCTTTGTGTAAACGGATGCCTGTTTTATACAGTATACAGTGTGACCAAGTGCAGCGTATTTTCTCTACAGAATATGTTTCACTCTTCTAGATGTTCCTTCCTTGTAAGGGTAGAATAGTTTAATCAAGCGTTAACCCATTCTGTTCAGTTCAATATAGACAGATACGCTGGAAATACCTGATACAAATATAGTTATGATGACGAAACAACGGGACTTTCCACAATGCACGAAACCGTATGTATGGTTTGACGTCAGCTATCAATTCACGTGTGCAAACATTGTATTGATTGAAGTGCTTTAACAATGGGGCGTTTAAAACCTATACACGCTTCATACAAATTCATACGGTGGCTCATGCGTAACATACGAGGACAAGAGTAGTATAGTACTGAAACTCAGCTATAAAAATGCATGCATTGTATGTACTCGCACTGGTATCTTAACCGGAACAATGAATGTTGTTATTTTAATAGATTTTCTTGGCCAATAGGCTATAGGGAGTTATTCAAACACTTTATGACAGGGGTTCCCTAATTGGGGTGTATGAACCCCCATGTGGGGTGCGTGAGTCCATCCCAGGGGATTCGTGAGACGTTTCTGAAAGTCAAAACTAGAATACTTTTTGTTGAACTAAAATCTGATATATCTTATAATTTAGTAATGTAAACAAGTCAAACTCTTGTCAAACTCTTGTGTATCGACAAACTCTTTGCGCATTCCATACGCACATGTTGCCATTGTAGTACCGTACCGTGCATGTGATAAACAGGAGCATGCGTCTCATCGTGTGTGATGCGTGATCGATGCGTGATACAATTCGTGATCTGATCTTGAAGTTTGTTTGTCTTGTTTGTTTTCAGTACACAATTTTACACTATAAACTTGATCTTCTACGAAGCATTGTTATACGTACTATAGTATAATAATGACTCAGATCGTGTCTTGAAAAGTTGGGGGTTTGTGGACAACTCTGACATCCACATGGGGTTCGTGGGTGGGGGGGGGGGGGATTAAGTTAGGGAAACCCTGCTATATGATCTTCTTCATTCAACCAGGTGCTTACATCATTGCTTATAGTTTCTAATTTTTAAGTTTAACTGAATTTATGAGTTGAGTATTCTTTTGTTTTGCATGGCCAATGTAGGAACATGAGAGTACGGTTGCTTGAGTTATCATGGTTTTGCCTCATATCAGACTTCCGGAAACGGATATTCCTGACGGGTATACGATAATATTAACAAAATTCACAATGGACACTTTCTTTTGCATATATCATAGGAATCGGTTTCCTATACTGGTATCGATTCGAATTAAACTGTTCAAAGCATATATAGTATTTCAATTGGTTTCAAAACAACACATTTGCAAAATATAATCAGATCACAAACACCAGGAATCAAAACTTTGAATTTCAACGTAAATCAATGTCATGATACCGTAATGATGTGTTTGACAAAGAATACCACCAAAATATTAACTTCTTTGTTTAAAAGTCTCGAATTGAATGAGATAAATTGTACGATTATAAATATTGAAATGTCTGTCCGTTGCTTGGTTATCTATTAATTTAAAGCCCAATATCCAGGGTTTTTATATGATGTTAAGTGTGTAATATTTTGTCAAAATATACAACAATGAAAGCTAAATTTCAAGATGATTCTCTACCTGTGATGCTAAGGAACTTCTCCTTCGCCACCATCATAGGTAAATATAGAAGGGAGATATATAGCCTTTTAAATTTTGGTAGAATCCTAACGAGACTGTATTTTCGGCGAATCTTCTGACCACTTTCTTTGATGAAGGTCTTTGACGTTACCAGATGACTGAATAATCTTCAAATTGTTTAGAATGGCATAACCACCATGATATCTATATCACTGCTATGCTAAATTCTGTAATGCGGATTTGCAGTTTTTGTAAATTAATTATTAATTACTATCACTTTTCAGAGTCTATAAATTCAGTGAAACCCTTATCTAAAAGTAGTCTATCTCACTTCCTTATTGATACACTATGAGTTATGATCGTCATGATAATAAAGAAGTAAGACTAAATTATAACGATCATTAATAAGGTTATAACCAGTGTGTGAAGGAATATCTTTTATTGTACTCTTTTCTACTACTTTCTTTGATTGAACCTGGGCTTCTATACAAGCCGTTTTAATCCATGATGGTTTGTACATTATATTACACTAAATAACAAATACATTACATTACACAAAGAGAATGATATAGATAAAGTTAGTGACAAATGCAACAGTCAAGTGATTGCATAAACTTGATGAA
>KN883214.1:40645-60003 GCA_000934455.1 Apostichopus parvimensis | reverse complement strand
ACAACCTAACATTTATGAAGTCCTCAAACTTACACAGATGGAAATCTGTGCTTTTGTGACCGAACTTTAAATATGAAAGGTTCTCTGCAATAAAGTGTTAAAGGTTAAATTTTAAATTTTAAATGCCTACCTAAACTCATGTCGTAATGTGCGTCCAAGGGTCACTGGCGGATCCAGGGCCTTTGTTCGGGAGGGGCCAAAGTGGCGTTAGAGTGATATGGGGGAGGGATCTAAGGGTAGGGGGTGCCCCCCTCCCCTTTGGAAAATTTTCTATTGCTGAATGCCCTCAGATGCAATTTGGTGCGACAAAAGTGTACAATGGTAATGTTAATTTACTTCTAAAAAAATGTTTCCCAGGTGTAATTTTCTAAAATATTTATAAAACAAAGTTGGGATCATCTTTCTCAATTTTTTTAATTTTTCATAGGTTATAAATTTCTTACAACCAGCCTGTTACTGCAAAATGGTGATAAACTGTAAATCCTCATGCTCATACATTTAATTTTAAACCAGAAAACGAAATGGTTTAGACTCATCTACCACTGCTTATCCTCTCGATTTGTTTTTAATTTCCAGTCATATGATTAAGCGGGTGTTCGGAAACACTTTTTTGGCCCACCTTGTGGGGGGGCATGGCCCCCGTTGGCCCCCCCCCCTTGGATCCGCCAGTGCCAAGGGTACTTTACGAATGTGTGAAAACTGCAGTAAACATTTTCAGAAACATTCATATGTACACTACCCACCCTTCTTAGTACAACATCGTATGGATGAGAGAAATGGTGATCGAACTTTTAACATGTCTGCAAGAAATCTTAACTACATAAGAAATCAAGAAAAGACTCCCTACCTTATAAATTAACAGCGATCTTGTGAATGTGGCAGCAGTTCACGTAGCTGATGACAGTTACAGTGACCAAACAAACGAAAGAGAGCCTCAGAAATGAGCAAGATCTTCATATCTTGAAGCAGCCTACATTGATCAACATCGTTATTCGATATCCATATATCATGCACAGCATATACGTGTTGAATGCTGTTTACGTTAGGTGGGTGCAGGTATCGAGGAACACGTCAATAATCTTATAGTATATAAATAGAACGGGGATTTCTGTTATAATTGCGCAATCCGCCGAGTACGGTAATTTATGCAGGGAGCTGCAAGACAAGCTCACTGATTGAACTATATATGTTGTATGAACCGAAGTAATTATCGTCGGTTCGTGCAATACTTACCTGAGTGTAGATAGTACAAGGAATGTGCTGGTACGTACATTACAAGAGTGACGTAAATTGCAACGTTTTACACTTTATACATCAGGAACTGCTACAGTACAATATGGCTATTCTCATACACGTCAACCAAAATACTAGAATGAGAAATATTACAACGAATCATCAGGATGTATGGAAATGTTAGGGTGCCATCAAAGTGTTAAGATCCTCTGTGCAATGTTGCTGCAATCCATCATTTTGCAACAAAATGATGAAATGTAGACATTCCGATGCAAGAGTAATAAATCAGTTTGTTGCAAAATATTAAACTGTTGAACTTTATCAAGTGCTCATTGAATAATTTTACTGCAAATTGCTTAATTGATGACATTTGGTAAACAATTATTTTGTCATTTTGAGTTAGGTGAATTGTCATTTTTTTGAAAGTTGCTACTTTATTTTCAAGAAATTCTCAACAGTTTGACGACACCTTAACTTTCCATATAAGGGATGACTTCCATAAGCATGTCGTATGTCAAGGTAATGTCGCGCTACAAATATGAAACTGCAAAAACGTAATTATTTCAGTGACTAAATATGCAGACAGAAGTGCTTCTTCTGCTACATATTGTGAAATATTTTCGTTTCTATGACAAGGAGTCAGTGTGTAACTATTGTTTCTTATGTTGGTATTATTAACGTAAGTTTTCATATTCTTTCATAATGTTTACGTGGCGGTCTGTTACAAGACAATGCAATTAAATCACAATGTCACTTAAGTTGGACTTTTAATGAAGACAATTATACTTTCTTTTTAAGTTGTCTGTCTATTTTGATTTGAAATGCTCTTTAGGTTTTTCAGATTAGATGTTATTTTTGATGCATTTGTAAAAGCTTTATGTCACTCTGAAAATCTGAAGACAAAATCAAATTAAATTGTAACTTTTACCTTCTGGCGGCTTTATAGTAGGACTATCACAAAATGATATTTCTCCCCGCAAATCAATTCCTGTCTCCCTAAAATGTAAACTAAAAATGTTCAATAAATACTATTCATGTGAGCACAAAACCTAGTGCAAGTAATAATTTTTTTCTTGAGTGAAGTTGGATAAGAACAGAACCAGACAAAGAGTATAAATATATACATATAAACAACAGAAGGAGAAGTATTTTGTTGCAACATCGTAATGCTTCAGTAAAAAGGGCAGCATGTGGATTTGTTACACTAAGGAACAGTTTTAGTGCTTCAAGAACGTTGCCTATTCTGTCATAGTCAACTAAGTTTAAAGCAAATGTTCTGTCAAAGCCTCCTTCATATTCATGTCGATTGATGACAGATCCTATGAGTGAGAAGTCCTCCGAACTGATGAAGAATGAAAGTCGTTGATTTCGAATCATTGTCCGAGATCTGGCAACTAAGTGAGTATTAAATACGTGACACATTGCACTAATAGAGTCATACGTTTTGAATTGAACAATATCTGAATAGTCCCACATTCGCAAAGGAAGACACTCATATCTAATGCAGTAGGTAAAGTCGTAACTTGATGGCAGCCCTCTGATTGTAGTTTGTAACGGTTACTATCCCCTGCCAGTGAACGTCGGGTTGTAGTGCGTCACCGTTTTCCCCGCGTGTGCTTCGGGTAGTATAACACCATCATCAAACCACGTTTTAACTGAGGAGGCATGTTGCTGTGGCACGTCATGCAATAGACCCTGTAAAGAATCACACTGTAAAGATCATACTTGATCAGAATCAAGTATGGCCTTTCTCTCCTCAACAATGTTAGCGCAAGACTCAGTCCCAAGTTGGCAGGAATATCTTCTCCATTCATCCCAAACCTCACGCATTGCTGTATATGATTGCTCATTGACGTCAGTCATCCCTCCAGTCTTCATTTTCAAATGTAAAGAATTCATCTTAATCAGCTTTTGAAAGAGTCTCTTGGAGTAGCAAGTTGTAATCTTTACGAGGGAGTTGAAATGACAACCACATTGTAGACAGATTTGAAACCTCCTCTGCATCACATGCACTAATCAGGAAGAGTAGAAGGACATTTCGTGCCATAGGGAAAGGTTCGACATCGTTCAAGACATATTTAAGACTACCATTAAAATCGTCTGGCAGTGATTGGACAGTTTTCATCAGTTGACGCAAATCACCACAAGCTGGCAACAAAATGCTAAAGTTTTGTAGGACACTCTGTCCGCCATCCATTTCGTCTGCAAAAGAATTACTGAAATAGAATGGGTAGTCACCCATAAACGTTATCGGTCTGGATGCTACTTGTTTAACGATCGTCTGCCATTTTCGACACACTGGTTTATGTTTCGTCCAATCTCTTCGTTGGCATTCTATGTTGCAATACCACACCGAGTAACAGCCAGAACACAATGTAAGATATCTATAAATTCTTCAGTTTAATTACTAAATAAAATAACCATTCATTTCGTTATTTCCGTGTCGTTGTAATTACAATTACACAACAGCTCCATTTAGAGGATTGAACAATGAATCATGTCATACGTTAGGCTCATATAATCTTAGCGATGTTATTTCAGTGCTCTTGTGTTGGGCCGAAATCAAGCTCCTCGTGGCTAACCACCAAAAACAACCCTGCCTTGCGACTAACAGTGGAGGAAACAACTCCAGATTTTGAGAGTGTTTATTTCTACTAGCTGCCTCCACCGGCAACTAGTATAGTTACACACATCCCGGGCTTTTTACTTGTAGACGCTATTTTCGACTATCAATCAGATAATATATAGCGATCTGTCATTTGACTTTCGTAACAAAAGACAGGCGGGTCCGATAAAACTACGAAACCAATTGGCAATTTTATATGGTTGTAAAGATTACAAAATATCTAATCTTAAGCCGTTTGCCCAGCAGTTTGATCAGCAGTTTGATCAATAGTTGAAAGAGACAGTCAGTTAAACAGTTATAGGGCCCTACCATACCTGACAGGGGCAAATTCAACGTGTAAAGATCACTGAAGACTTGAAATAGACGTACATAATATTTCTAAAAACAAACTTACCACTTGTTGGGGTACTATTTTGATCACCGAGAGCATCGCATGTTAAGCTCTTCCCGATTATGCAAAACAATATTTTCAGAAGATAAATAAGACAGGTTATGACGTGAAAAACGACTCGACCACATCAACTCTAAAAAAAATAAGTGACAAAAGGGTTTGTTTAATGACGAATAGGATTGTATAGAGTGTTAAACTTTTAAATGTTGCATTAAAAGTTTGACAAACATTTATTTTATTTTCGCTCTATAACATTATTGCTTTATAATAGGATGGTTAAATGCATAAACATATGAACACTGCATTTATTTCCAACTCATGAAGTTATGTGTAATCAACACACTGTCTCAGTTATCATGCGATAAAGGTCTAATGGTATTCATAATAGTCTGTCAGGTGCATGCCCCTAAAAGGCCTACAAATTGACTGTCGTTTCATCCTTTCCCTACCGAATTGTTATGGGTGGTTATGATAGAGGGATACTTCAGCAATAGGTTTTCACTTGTTGGACAATATGGGAGATGTTAGTTGTCGAGTAAACAGTATGCATGTAACGTCTTCACTTACGACATATACACACTGTACATTATGTAACTTCATATGCCTGGCCAAACCATATACTCGCAACAAAGTTACCATAACACACTTCCTTTGATGGAGTCCATTATATTCCACTAATAAAGCCCTACAGTGGCAAAAGGAGGTAAGGCCTCTTTGAACCTCTTGAAGGTGCTCATTGAGTTTGGTTGACACTTGGGACGAGGATTAAATGTTATTACTTGTCAGCAGGATATTTTATTTCCATCCTATCCAATCCCCAAAGTAAAATTACCTTCACATTATATGGCTGAATAAAAAAGTTATGAATTTGAAAGTCTGGGCAAATTACAGTAGGCGGCCTGTGTTCAACATATTTACTTTGTAGAATAAAGATCACAGGGCTGAGTAATTTTACATTCTCCTTTACACAAGAGTAATTATTTTGGTATTTAGATGGTGTGACAATCTGGCAACCCACAAAGTCACTGTGCTCCTTTAATTGTGTTTCGGGTTGTGTTTTCACATTCTCTGAATTGGTAAAATATGCAGAGTATTGAGAAATGTAGAGCAGCTGCAATTTCATCCAAGGTAGAGATATAAAACCTTAATCTGGAGGTTAATGAGCTTGTAACAGTTTGTAATGATGTCATCCTTTGGTTTCAGGAAAATATGGCTGTAATTGTTCTTTTTTTGTCTCAAGTTAACACTCAAGAATAATGGCAATACATTTGAGAACTATATCAACCAAAAACGCACTGAACTTTTTCATGTCTTAGTGTCCTATGGAGGTGGACGAACGTTGACGCCTCTTAGGAGTGGGCTTATCAGGTACTTCACCTGTAAAATGATAGAAAAAGACCTTTGCTTTAACAATACCAGTATTTGTGTTTTATGACAAGAGCCATTCCATAGTGACTTGTGTGCAATTCTGAACAGAATTTCATTTGAGAAAATAAGGATTTTTTTGATTTGTGTATATATATAATCTCAACAGTGATACCAGTACTTTATTAAATCAAATATTCAACGTTTGAAATAAAGGATCTTTTAAGCAGAAATATAATTTGGAACGTAGGGTTTGGGGGTGTAGCAGCGGGTAAATTTTCATAACAACATGAACGTTGAATAATTTACGCAATAATTACAGACCTATATCTCCAAAAGCAGAAGAGAAACCATACCATAATTTATGGCAAATGAAGAATAAACAATAAGTAAAAATGTTGTCTTCGTAGGATGGGTGTTACGAGGTCAAAAGTTAACTTGAAGAATAGCTCAAATTGGTTACTTTTACTCTATGCCTATGTTTGACCTGCGACCTTTCAAATTACTTTATTATGCCTCACACACCCAACCATATAACAAATGACTTAAATATGACACCTTTACGGTAATAACAGCTTGGACTAAAGTTGGTCGTAGACTCTACAATAGAGCTTCTGGGAGATGTATGTAACAGAGACACCTTTCAATGGCTAACGTCATAGTGAGGTACCTGGCCACGTCTTACTTCGTCGCATCTTGCCTCCTCAGTGTTATTACAACGGGTTCCAATATACTGCTAGTTGGACAGAGACATGGCTCAAGGCTCAGCAGTCGAGCCGGGACTTGATCGCGGAACCTTCAGCATGTAAGGCGAGTGTCCTAACTACTTCACCACCATTATGAAAAGAAGAAGGCAGTGTTCAGAAACCCATATCTTCGAAACCAAGGGAAGTACATTCTTTCTGATGCTATAAAACTTATGGACACGAAATATCCTAATCAACCAATTTGAGACTTTAAAGGCTCTCCATTTCAGCTAAAAAATATTGAACTTTCAAAACGCCCATGCGCTCACATTTTACAGTTCGCAAGTGCTAATTTGTTTGGGAGCGAGTCGTATCTCGCAAAGTGCTGGGAATTTGGACTTATTGTTCTCTGTGTTCCATGGACAGTGGAACAGGCATGTTGGAAGGAATTGTTGACAAAAGGAGAGTTGAAAACCACAGTATTCCAAAACAACATATTTTTGAGCATGGCCCAAACTTGACTTTAGTTAAAAAAAATTGCATTGTCTTGCATAACAAAAGTACACGTTTAGCTTAGGCAAAAGGTCTGTACAGCCAGCTCAATGATGCATATTTTTTTTTACATCACACAGGTTACCATCAGTAAAACTAAGAAAATATTACCTATGGTAATAGTGCATACCTGCCTTTTGAATAACCTCGAAAACATTCAAGACGTAAAAAATTGACATTCATCTACGAGTCAAGTGTTTAAATACCTCTTGAAGTTGATGAAGTTGTATTTTGGATTCATGATATGGCTTGGTTAGTCAAGTAGCAGCTAATTTTTGTAATATTTTCGCTTTACTTGTTGTTCAATCAAATTCAATCGGATAGTCAAGGAGTAGCTATTTTTTTGCAGCATTTTCGCATGACTTGTTTTTTCAATACTAACTCACTGCAAAAGATTATCCGGCAAAGAATGATGGCTCCAAGTTCTTCAATTATAATCCAGTGGTATTAATCCCAGCTCCTCCAAGGTCATACAGAAGCTATGATGCGTTCTTATGAAATTATCATCGAGAAGTACCACTGTCGTGTTCATTCTTCTTTTATCTATTCGTTAGTTTCTCGATTCTGCGATGGTGACATTCAAGCCAGATTGTTAAATTTCTTCAGCCTTTTGATGCTGGTCTCAGGAAAGGAAACATGAACAAAGTGATTCACGAAAACCGATGAAACATTCATTTAATGTCAAATACATCCAACGATAACAAAAATAACACATCGTGCACTTTTTCTGTCGTTTGTAAGTAATGCATGTAAGTAGTAAGTAGTACCTGTGTGCGATACCAGATACTGTCAAATATCTTGCACAGCGTCGAATCGACTCATATACTTCTAAGCTTCACGCACGAAAAGGTAAAACCATGCACAAGTCGGCTCACGCAAATGCTTTGAGCAAATGATACGCGTCCGTAATTCGCGTACACCTACTTGATGAACAAAAAAAAAGGCGTGAGATTCATGACTTCTATGCTTCTTACACACAGAAACACGAGTCGAATTCAAGCCCGTTTTGGACAATATGGTCACTTACAATGTGTTTGTAGACGCTTAATGCTGAAGCCAAAGATTCGTATAGTGCCGAAGGCGCTAGATGACTTCTATACCTCTAATACACAAACACGTGAAGCCTGTAAGGGCATCTTTGAATATATGATTTCTTGCAGCGCGTTCGCATACTGCACTTAAGTTGAATCAAAACAATTCTTTTATTAGCACAGAAAAGGCACCGTCAGAGTAGGACAGTTTATATATTACTTTGGATTTTAGGACAGGGAACTGCTGTTCACTGTTGTATACATTACCTGAAGATGTGGGAATGTATTCCACAATTTTCAGTTCTAAAGTTGTTATTTTCTTTCAAACAAGCGAACTTCACATTGAACGCACACATACAGTCAGCACTGTACACAGTGTAAAACAGACGACAGGATTCGCTGTTCCTTAGGAATCACACCTCAATTCAATAAAGTATACAACCGCTCAAAACAAAGACATAAAATGATCTAATGCAATGCTTGATTTGGCATATTTCCAGAAAACCTCATTGTTTTCTGCCCATATGTGAAAAAACAAATATCTGATGGTTACTTAATTAAAACAAAACAAAACATTCGTTAGTGCATGTTTGGCACCGACGACGAACTGTACATTTTCCAGCGTCTGCAAGCCCATATAAAGACTCATCCGTCGACATAAATATCGGTTACATCGCTTTCGCTCTGTTCCCTCTCTAAATTACACCTAGTATAACGGTAGGGAAAAGGAGCAAATTGACATTTTACACCACTTATCGTGAGGAGAAACAATTACCTTCTGTGACATACGTCATTGGCGAAAAATTAGTTTTGAGGAGTTAAATCGTTCATTGGCAGAGATTAACTTTCAAAAAAGTCGTTATTTGACACTATCAGACAGAACCAAATTAACGATGAACGATTTTTATCTCAACCAACGAACCATGTCAATGCCGAATAATGAGGAAAGGGATTTAATCATCCTATGTGTCTGGCTAAAGATGTTAAAGAATGACATTTTGCCAAGCAACACATTATGTGACAATTGTTTTTGATGCCACGTCAACATACATTTTTTGTTGCGTTAAGCGATGGTCAAACTGTCGAGTTGTTTCATAATAACCTTAACCTTAACGTGCCTATTTTCCTTCATACAATCGTTACGAAAAACGTCTTTCTTAATCGAGAGCGATTGGTAGTCTAGAAATATATTTGAAGTCAATTATTTTAGTCCGATTCCTATTAGAGCTGGTGTTTCATGTCGTTAAAGAGTATATATTTATACCTGCATAAATATGTTAGTACTTTTCTATTGTAGTGAAGCAAATGTTCTCACCGTTCCTTTGTAAATAATATAATTATATTGAATATTGTAAAGGCATTGTTTGTTGATACACTACATAACTTTTTAAGTGAGTATAGGGTCATAGATTAGACATCAGATCAGCCCTTTATCGGTTAGTTGCCTGATTTAAAAATGAATAATAAAAACTGAATATAAACAGTGTCTGCATCGGTAAAGTAAACGTGAATATATTCGTCTATGGAATATACTGGTCTACACTTTGTTAAAAAAGATAAAAAGGTTCTTCAAGTTCAAAACTTCGCTGATTCAAATTAGCAGGTTAATGCATGACGACACATTACTTCACGATAACAACGATTCGACCTTGCTTGTGTGTGAAATTGTATTGTGGTTATTAATGTGTGTATATAGCTATCAATGTGTCCTGTAATAGAACACATTTATTGAATTAAACCATACACTCATGGCTAAGAGATCTTTCTTAATACAAACTTTTTGCCTTTTTTAAGTCTATAGTGATTTAGTAATGGAATAGAGCAAATCTTGTTTCCAAAACAATGTAAGCAACTAAAATAGAAAATGAACACAATGAACACAAAACTTAACATCATATTCTTTAAATGTGGCCAAGACCGCCCCCTCCCCTCTCGTCTCACCTGTGAAGTCATGTGCATGTATGTGACTATATCTTATGAATGTAGATTTTCGCCTACTTAATGTCTTTGTTTAGAGCTCACGTTACCATTATAGTTTTATGTTGGGGTGCTCCGAC
This sequence comes from Apostichopus parvimensis, assembly GCA_000934455.1. NCBI lineage: Eukaryota > Metazoa > Echinodermata > Holothuroidea > Aspidochirotida > Stichopodidae > Apostichopus > Apostichopus parvimensis. Next base: position 50,062 of record KN883214.1, on the reverse strand, counting down.
TCAATTTTTGCAGGGCTCAATTATTAAATAGGTGGAACGGTGGATAAAGAGAAACTCCAGACATAGATATCATTGCAGAATATAAACTTTATTTCTTCTGATATAATAGGAGTGCATATCCAGAATAATGCATCTGAACTGCACTCACTGAAGTCTGGAATGCTAGTCCTTTTCATACTAAAAAACTACAGTTTTTAAGTCATTACAACGTCCCGAAAAGGGTCGATAACCTCTGTGTGACATAGACTCTTTGTCTGAAATATTTACTTATAGTTACTTATTCACATAGAAGAGGGCTATGACTAACCACATTATTATACACATGAGATGCAACAGGTTGTCATCTGTGGTCAATCATGAAGATTTTATTGAATTAAGACAAAGGGGTCTTGTACGACTATGATGTGGGTGAGGTGTTAATAAACTTGGGAACATGAAGTAAGTAGATACATTTAAGACACAGAGGCATGAGGCATGAAAGCATATGCTTAAAGTGATACAACGAGGATATAACTCCATAAAGATCACCATCTCAAATTCCTTGGAACAGGAATGTGTATCTACCACACATATATTCCACCTCTCTCCAATCCAAATGAACTAGATCAGCTCATTGAGTAACTCATTAAAATTTATTCCAAGAATTTCCAGCATAGTCGCATGCATCAAAAATTGTTATAAGGTTTACCGTTCTAGGTGGGTTACCCGTGCCAGAAGCCCATAAATGCACCATATACCTCTTCAACGTAAAACTGAACTCGATCAGCTTAACGTAAACGTTATATTTACAGCTGGTTACTGAACGAACAACGGTCAGCCCACGTTTAGGTCCACGAGCTTACACAAAGACTGAACAAGTTTGCAGTTTCGTTCAGTTTTCCCGATGAGTTGATCTAGTTTTGTTTGTGTTTGTGGGGGGGGGGGGGGGTTGTCGAATTTATGAAAATGTCTGCCTTCACTGTTCCAAATACTTTGAGATGGTGTTATTTAAGTATAGGGTGGTTTCATGGGGTAACGTTATGTGATGATGTAGCTTATTTTTTATCCTATCCATGATTGATCACACAAGGTAGCTGAGGACAGACAAAACTTTGCAAATTCTGTATCAGTATACTTTGTGGATGAAAATAGTCTTTGGTGACTACATAATACTATTAACACAGCCCTAAGGAAGCAACTTAACAAAGTGATTCTCCTGAAGAGGTGGGGATTCCTTTCAAATGACATATGGGTACTTGTGATTCCTTTGTTCAAATCCTCAGTTTGAATGAAATACAAGTGCACACGAACTTGTTTTCTATTGTATTAACTACAGCCGATGACACTTCCCTTACTTAATCCCTTTATCTGGACAACGGATGAGTGTTGATCTATATATTGTTTGACTTCAGGTGACAGGAATTTCTTTTGTCTCATGTACACAGTAGATACACAGTCATGAGCCTGTTGTTCATGAAATCATGGCGGTGGATATTCGAGCTATTACTGTGTGGAGTTAGTGTAACCAGTTGCAATGTTAAACCGCATTGGTCAAATACTGGTGTACCTAACTTTTACTGTCTTTTTAAGGATATAACCCAATCGAAGCGCCAATATGTAAGCAAGTGGAGTTTGGTTAACAGGTTCAAGATTGATACTATCGTTCCTCTGTGAAAACACTTTTTTCTTTGGTCTAGTTTGTATCCATTGCCAAGACCCGGAATGTGCTTCTTACGAGAATCATATGGATAAGTTATTTGTTGTTATTTAAGCAACAAGAACATTATAATAGGAAGGTCATCTTTTCGAAGAACAATTAAATTTTATATCACGTACAGCTACTGTGATCCATTTCCTAGAGTATAAAAGGAGGTTTTAGTCAGTCAAGATCAATCAAAAATATCTGGAGTGCGGGACACAATGTTGAGAGATAGGGTCTTCAATCAACAGCGTTGATTTATTTTTTATCTTTATATGATCATAATTACATAAACATGACATATCCCTATATATCAATACATCAACGTGGATTGGTATAGTAATACAATTTGGCTATTTGAAAACTGTAATGTTTAACGTTCTACAACATATCAAAATTAATTTTGTGACGACAGTTTCAAGAAAAAATGAGAAAAATTGAGAGTCAGTAAGAAGTGCAAAGAACATGCATGTTTTTACTAAGTTATTAGATCTATTGCGCACGTAATGGGGATCTACAGAGGGCGCTCTCATATTGGTCCTAACAGAGCTATAGATACGACTTTGGGATATAAGGTAGCATACGCCCATTAAAAGCCCCATTGTCTTACACACTAAATCACAAAAGTAATATGGTCTCTAAGTCTAGATAGAAGTTTTCACCAGCTAAACGCTACCCATCACCGGATAGCTGAAAAATTGGCCTTTCATGGCACTATCAATTTTTTGTATCATGACCATGTAGATTGTTTGCTATCCGAGCCGGAAGTTTTCGTCACTTGTAAACAAACCTCTTCACTCAGTAGTGAACAAATTTCCTACGCTGCTCCTGGGAGGCCTAAAGGGGTCTAAAATTGCCTCAATTGACCCTATTTTCTTACCACATGATTTGAAAAATTTAAAAAAAAACTTGACTATGATTGATAACAGGTCAAACAAGATGTTCTCCTGCTGCTTTTTGGCACTTTTCCTGAAGGAGAACAATCGAGCGGATGGATATAGACTCTAATAGGAGTATGCCACCATAATGCGCGTGATCTATGTTGTTTACATATCTCTAATGATTTTGTAAACCGCTTTACTTAACCTTTCTTGACTATTTCACTTTTTCTGAACACATAGGATGTAAATGTGGTTCAGTCTGCAAATAAAAAACCTACCAAATTATTCTGAGTGATTTTAGAGACTGCATCTTATGAAGTTTCGCGGTAATAGAAAGGACCGATATGACAGCGCCCTCTATTAATTTAGGGCGTGGTTGGAGATACTAATTGGTAAGTGTAACTTAAATGAAAAAAAAATGGAAACTATGTTTAATATTTTCACTTAAGCCTTTCTTGTGTATTGTCAGTTGTACTGAACGCATGGAATGCAATGCGGTTCAATCTGCATATAAAGAACGTGCCAAAATACGTTGTACACACGTTACACGTCTTTCGGAACTCAAAAGTAGAACAGTACATGTACGGTTACCTAACATAAATGGTATCGTCATAAAATTAACTTCGAAACACTGTTTGTTATATCTCCCGTCACCGATTATACAATGATATCACTGTCATTTCCCTGCTTGTGCATCGAATATTCCCTTTCTTTGCTATGAATACTAAGATAACATACAGAGCTGCATTTAAGAAAGACGACGGCTTGAAAAACTGTTGAACCATTCTATAGAAACTACAACGGTCTAATAGGCATTGCAAATATGTTAGAATGTACCAATTTGTAAATCACATATCAGAAGGCGACGAAAAACAGGGAATTCGATACTAATAACAGTTGATTATACCCATAACCCTCACCCTCCTCTTCCCCTATTTTGAAATGCGGATAAAATTACTGAAAATACTGCAGTTTCGTTGTTAATAAGCTAATGATAAGAAAAGATTAAAACTTTTAACAAGCTGATTTATTGGTAACTAATCAATTATATATTTAAAAAACTCACAGTGGTTTCACCATACAGTGAATGTGAGCTCGGATTGACATAAAGTAATGCGAAATTTAAGAAATAATTATTAGTGTGTGTCTTTCTGTGTAAATGCGCATATAACGTTTGTTTTCAAAATTGTTCTTAGATTTTAGGCTGAGCAACAGCAAACTGGTAGGCTGGAGGGTCATCATTAACACTGCCAACGTTGACTGGAGCTGGTTGGATGGCCATATTTACTACACCTGTATATGGATTTGCTCCATAAGCCTGCCCTGGCGGCATTGCGTAAGGTGGGTAAGTAATCTGCAAGGAAGGTAAAATTATTAAATTATCCTTTAGGAAAACACTCACTATTACACCCTCAAAAAACCCCAGAACAAACAAGTGAACAAATCGCTTCAACAAACAAGCAGGCACATCATGGAGTTACAGATCATGTAGTTCATGATCATGATCATGTAGTTCATGTATCATCATGGAGTTGTCTGATCAGTATGAGTTCATCACTATTACACACAGAGTTTGAGATACATGAAGCTTTTTAATGATCTCTTTTATGTATTATATTTGAATACACTTTAAACATTCATTCAAACAATTCATTCCTACCTGGAATGTAACTTTAATATCATTTGGCATGTGCACAATAGCACAAATATGATATAAGTTTTCCTCCAAGCTATAATTTGCGGCAATTTTGCTAAGCATTACAAAACCAGACGCCGGAATAAAACCGTGAATGAATACGGCCAGTTTTGATCCATTTGCCTCCATTGGACATATGACCTTTCGTGATTTACATGAATTATTGTTTTGGTTATTTGACATCTGACGTCATGAATGATATGAACGTCATAAATCACACAAATTTGACCTCTGATCAAGTCATCTTTGGCATTAATGCGTTATAAATGCGCAGAGTCTGATACACCTCACCTCAGCAACTTAGAATGCAATTTGTTAGGACCAAAATGGTTATTTGACTTTGAGATCTGACCTATTACCTTATGACATCATAAGTCACATGACACACTACGTCCGACACAGGAGTACATACCCACATCTTGAAGTCTGTTGGGTTTACGGTTAAGGAATGTTATACGAAACGTTTTCCGAATACATTTGTCCTTCCGCCTCTTTTGATCTTTGACCTTTAAATGTTTCATTAAATAGTAAACTGTCGGCATAAACCCCTGATATCTTTCTTGTGTTTTAAGGTTTGGGCTATCTTGTTATTTTCGTATACGCATGCAATGACCAACATGTTGTTTGTCGGTTAATTTACGTTTGATCTCTGAACTTTTATTATGTTACAATTATGCATGATTAAGAGGTAGTCTGTGAAAAGCCTTTTTGTTTTCTTGTGTCACCCCTTGATACTCCACATAAAGTCAGACTAATCTTCCAAGTTTCAGTAGAGTACCTCAAGGGGTGTGAGGTTGGCAACAATTTTAGTACCAATGTTTTCACAGAATGGTCCATAAAATACAATAACTTATAGGGATTGACAAAAAATACACGGATCAATGCATAATGTCAATTGTAAGGGCAAGGTGCCCTTTGCTATTTACTTATGTTTGTTTGATCAGACAACCCTTGCAATATGCTCTAATTTATTGTAAAGTCATTGAAACTTGAAAAGAACGCAAATCATGCAAATTCCATCTACCCTTAAAAAGTTGCTGCATATATTTGTACAATACTGTCACCAATTTGAACATTGGCATTAATTGACCTTGTATCGTGGATTTTTTAGATAACGCTATTTAGAGGTAAATTATGTCACAAAGGGACTGGCTTCAAAATTACAAAAAGCAGGCCTCATAAAAGTGCAGTCATATTGTCTATTTCTTGTATAGTACTCTGGTTTTGATGTCATTTTCATATGAGCAACTGTTATTTTCGTAGTTATAACCTTTTCACCACACAAAACCACCGAAATAGACCATTTACCCTCATCGTTTAAATTTCGTTGGCTTCGAAGGCTAGATTGACACATTCCGCTGTCACCCTTATTGAACTTCTGATATCCCATCCTTAAACTTACAGTCTCATCAGATTTGTAACATCTGGTCTATGAATATTCAGTTATGATGCTAACGGTAATGGGGCGAAAACTTAAATGCATATACACCCACACAGTGTGACGTTTGGCTATACATTCTAATTTAAGGAGTGCCAGACCCAGTGTTGCTGATACGTGATACTTTGCAACGCACACTATTCGAATACACTACATGAATACTGTACCTGCTCACTGACTTTCCTTCTCTATCATGTGGTGTATACATACTGATAGAATGGCGAATCCTCTAAAGAACAGCAGCAAATTTTAAACGGGAAAAACATCGTTCAAGATTTGAAATTTGCATAATAGCTCATTCAAAGTTTAACAATCGCGGTTGTTAGTTTGGCTTCCATGCTTAGTGTGATAAGTCTAGCTTAGTATAGTGTTTGACACAAAATACCTCCTAATATGTACAAGTTTCAGTTTCATAATTGTTGTAGTGGTAGATTCAGTTACAAGACTGTTCAAATCGGCAATCAATCTCACTTTACCTTCAATATACCGTTAGAAGTGTATGGCAGGAATAATTAACTAATTTTTACACCAACTCAACCAATGAAAAGTATAAACTACATTCTGTATCGGAGAAACTCGTCACGAGCTCCTTACGTCATCACCGTATTTTTTTAAGCCGTATAGCTGCATCATCATGGCAGCAGGTGGGATTACGTTACATGTTTGATTGATCAGCGGATGTATAAACTTCTAGAATCTCTGTAACACGTCAGTTGTATACTGAGTGCACATATATGGTCGACATATTTGTATAGCATCAACTGTTAATAATTTAATTTGGAATACTTACATGACAGGATGAACATAGCCCATGCGTTTTTACTCAGAAAGGGTCGAAAATAGAACTTTTACTGTTATTACGTAATTACTCTTGTAACGTCACTGGGCCGGCGCACAAGCTCAATAAAAATGAAGCTTAAGCACAATACAGCACACATGCAAACTTTACAGAACCAAGCAAAAACAGCTCTCTTACAACAAACCATAACAGAAAAGTTGTTGAAAGGATGCTGCTAAAATTTCATAAAATTATAAATCAATCAATTAAGATGTAGAAACTTTAAACATTTTCTGCATAAAGTGGTACAACATTTTCGTCACAATCGATAAATGTTGCATGAAAAATCGGCCTTGACAACTACTGACAGGGGAAGGAGTAAATAAATGACGTCCCTACTTGTGTACTGACGCTGAACTATATATGACTCCGGTCCGACGAACAATAGGAGGCCGGTGTACTCAGTGCCAATCGGACTTTGCAAAGGATCCTCGGCCCTGATATCTCACATGCAAAGCTTATTTTTTAAAAAAGGTTAGCATATTAGGTACGTTACATTCTGATCAGGGATATAGTACCCCTGTGGTGTTCATTCAAGGGGAGAGAAGGGCTCATAAATAATTGATTAAAGACGTAACTCGGTTAGTTTAAGCTCTCATGATTGGTATTTTTGTTTGTGGCATAAATATGAATTTACTGATGCAAGTTTAAGAGAAATCGGTTACATGTCACTTGTCAGTTGGGTTGGCAACTTACCACTCGCTGTTGCTGTACTCCATCTGAGAGAGCAACACACGTGAAACTAGCCCCGATTATGCAAAACAAGAATTGCAGTCCATACGAAAGGCAAATTATGATGAACAAGACGTATGGACCATCCTAATAAAATTGAGAAGCGAAAAGGCAAATATGAACTACTATGCATTTGTGAAAGCGGTTGTAACTATGTAATCAACAGTTTCATCATAAATCACTTGGCGGATATCTTTTGTTATTAATTTACCTTTTACCATACAATCGCCAGTGTTTTAGGTTAAGCATTGAATTTAACGTATGCCTTATGCATACCAACTTTAAGATGTTTCATAACGATGCCTCACCATAATGTAGGTTAACTTAGAGGAATGTGAACAATAAATACTATTTCATTGGCATTATTGAACCATATTGATCTGACATATTCTCATGCAAGAATGAACACAACTTGCTCTTTCCTTATAAAACGAGACGATGGCGTAGTGGAGGATCACTTTATACACTATATATTATAACTCATGCAAATGATGTCAATGACAACCTTTTGTTTAAAAGAAAATGTGATGTTCCTATGTTTTTAATTTTTATGAATAATATATCGTATTTTATTGGTCCTTACATGGTATCGAATAATCCAGGCAGTATCAGTCGCCTGAAAGCCACAGCATAACGCACATAGTAGTGTTGCAATGATGGCAAGAATCATAAAGGTGATGACCTGTGAAAAGTAAAAAATATACGCTGAAGACAATAATGATATTGCTGATCTTAGACCCGTGTTCAATTTTGCTCTGATAACTGATGATGTTTTAGCATATGTTTCGAATGCGAGATGTTCACAATTAGTCAAAATAAAAATGTATGCGAAGGAAACATTAAAATGTCTGTGAGGTAAGCTTAATACCAACTTTGCTAGGTGTTTGCTATGGTGAGTGATTAAAGAGGTTAGATTGCGTGTTGCCTCCCACAATTAACGTCAATAATGAAATCAGTATATAAGAGATATTTAAAGGAAGTGTCGTTGAATCTTCACATAACTTCATTTAATCATATACCTCTCTATATTGTATTGTGCAACCATGCATATTGTACTATTAGTTGTAGCAATATCTAAACAAACACGTCATAGTAGAAATATAACACCAACAACATTATTGATATAACGCTGTCATGTAATTCAAAATGTTCATAAAATTATGACCACATCTGGTAGCTATAAACGTATTGGTCATAGGTGATCACTTACCATGCTTTTCTTTCGTGCACTGGCAAGTCCGAAAGATCCTGTGATTATGGCGAACTGTAAAGAATGGAAATCATAGGAAACAAAATAAAGTCAAATAGCAGTTAAAATTTCCGTTTTTTCATGGAGTTTCTTAGTTCAATGTTGTTTTGCTTTGTTTCTATGCATATCCTCGGAACGAGACCAATGGATGAAGAGAAAATCTTTCAACTTATCCTATTTTAAAATTGTGTTAATTTTTACCCTACAAGAGTACCATTAATAATATTACAGTCACGAAACTTATTACGACCGCCCTCTCCAGTACAAAAAAAGATAGAACATGCTTGTTGCATCTATACTTAGTATACCTGGACTGTAAAATTGAGCAATGACGACGGATCCTGATGGGGAGTAAATCTATAGAATGACGTCCCATCTGCCTTTCCCAATATTAAGAAACGCCTTGGAATGGCTTTCGTCCGCTCACGTTATTGAAACCGGTTAACCGTGAACTGTGCACCGGCTGTGAGATGTTAGGAAATTTGCTTACTAGCTTTGGGATGACATCACAATTAATATTTTGTTTTTAGATTGTGTCTATTAACCTGTAAATATTACAGAATGTCATCACGACCGTCAAATTTCAAATGCGAATAGATGTGGCTTGAGGGACAGAAAGCATGTTTAGGGGGCGGAAACTGCTATTTTCGAGCCCTATATGATCAGCTAATCATAATCGGAGTATCGCTTTCGAAGCCTACGGTTCATCGGAAAATAATTTAGTGCATTTTATAAACTAAGCTAAGGCTAAGCCTACAAGAACAGAATAAACACCAGCTTTGGTTAACATTCTAACTTAAACATTTGCTTGATATGTTCTGCTAACTATTTTATTCTTTCTTTTTTCATTGTTTGTGTGTGTATTGACCTCTACCATACTAATTAGTCTGTACGTGACAGCAATG
>KN883214.1:10582-21290 GCA_000934455.1 Apostichopus parvimensis | reverse complement strand
GGGGGGGGGGCTGGCGCCCCCAGCACCCCCGGTTCCTACGCCCTTGTAATATACATTAGTTAATAGAAAGGGTTTTACTGCTAGGCCTATGCAAAATAAGTTGAAGTAAAGCGCAGATCAATCGGCAAGTACAATCGGCAATCACTATAAATTATACGCACTAAAGACAGGCGAGACTTTCATGCGATCCTGCTGTGTGGAGTGCCTATTTTATATACGGTTCTACGGTGGCTGAAACATGAATATTAACATCCCCACGAATTTCATATCTGATATATATTCTTCAGTACTGTATATTTGAACTTATATTGTATGGCATAACGAGTTACCATATAAACGCATATGAACTACATATCCGGCTGTCATTTTGTCGAGTCACTTTCTCCCAGACACTGCATGGATGAGATGTTGTTTTCACTCAGAGGAGAAATTAATTGTGAATTATAAGAAATATAAATTGTATTGATATTATGTACTGACGGTTAAAGGTGCAGATGGTTCAGATGCTATATGGGCAGAGTAGCAATATTACTAAATTGACGGTCAGAAGCAGGCGCGTAGCCAGGAATTTGCCAAGGGAGGGGCGAAACTGTAGATTCGGCATTGCAAACTATCTAAGCGTATAGCGCCACCATAAGTTGGCGCGAAGCGTACAAGACAATTTTGGCTGAAAATGCCTCCCAGATTGCTGGAAATGGCACTTCCCAGGCCTTGTAAGTTGCATCTTAGCATTTTCTCTTTTGAAAATACTAGCGATGTCATAAAAACAGTAAAAAAAAAAAATATATGCTCAAGGGGGGGGGCGGTTTCCCCCTTCGCCCCCCCTTCCTTGGCTACGCGCCTGGTCAGAAGCTGTTTTTCTTCTCTGTTATCATTGATGAGAGTTGAGACATAGAATAAAGAGGATTAAATCTAGCTGACTTTGTCTTTTCCGTCATTTTTAGATATCTCTAACTCGAAGTCTTGATATCTCTATTTCAATGTTAGATATCTCGAATTCTTATTCTTGATATTTTGAATTCAATTTTAGATATCTTGAATTCGAGTTCTTGATATCTTGAATTCACTTTTGGATATCTTGAAGTTAGTTCCAGATATCTTAAATAATGCTTCCCTTTTTGATATCGTTAAGTTATTTCTTGAAATCTTAAAATCAATTTGCGATATCGTAAATGAAATTCAAGAAATCGATAATTCAATTTCTGATATCTCAAATTGAATTGAAGATATCTGAAATAATTAGAGTTATCATCAATTTAATTCGAGATATCTGAAATTAATTGAACCTGAATAAATGTTCACATGGCGTTCCATACGCCCCTCCTAAAACTGTTTTCCCCACTGCCTTCCCTCACACAGAATTGCTGACGAGACTTAGTCGAGAAGTTGGCCACAGACGTAGACTTTGGTTGACATGAATCATTGGACCCCAGTAATGATTGATTCGTTACATATCTTGATCATGTTTGTGAGTTCTTTCCGTGGTCATGAATATTCAATTCCAAAGGTGATATCGATTGTTGCTAATTCGGAACAGACTCCATTCAATTTATCCCCAATGCTGAAAGTTCGATTGACATACCAAGTATATAAATCGGTTCCAAGAGTTTATACAAAGGCATTCATGATTGCATATAATCAGATTATTACGAATGGTTTATAAATTAAACAGTTTTACTAACAGCTCGTCAGGACCCATATAGTAAAACATGCCAGTGGCGGAGCTAGGGGTGGGTATTGTCAGGGGGGGGGCGAGAATGGTCTGTAGGGGCGCTTTCGACACTATATAAGCGGAGCGCCACCACGAGTTGGCGCTGGGCGTACAGAAATTTTTTGAGTAAAGATCGCCGGAAATGACCCTTTCCGGGCCTTGCTAATTTGCAGATAAACGAAGAATAAATAGCTGTTAGAGCATTTTGTCAGAAAATTACACCAACAAAATGTGACAAATGTCAATAGGTAGATGAGAGCGCAATAAAAAAGTCATTAATCGCGAATAAGTAAAAAGTGGTAAAAAGCTGAAAAGTGCGCCAGCAGTCCATTTGAGCCCGTCGGGGGGGGGGGCATCCGCCCCCCTGACTGTATGGACGCTCCGCCACTGAAACATGCAGTTCACGAACAACATTGAAGCTATAATAAAGGGCGCCAAACCATGGCGTACGTCAGTACCTAGCTTTCAAAAACAAACAGCATTGGCTTAGCCCAAGGTACAGTAACGTGACATTTGCTGTGGTTACGCAAATGGTCATAATCGATAAAGCGGAGAAAGGACTCTAGAAATATATGACAAAGGAAGTCGATAAAGGTCTTTTATTGTTATTTACGTCTTTATTAAACCTTTAACAGGCAATGCCTATACTGTAACATAAAGTCGTTGGATACAGTGGGATAGCTGACGTTATAAATCAACAGTTTTGCAACTCGCTTTTCTAAGACTGTAAGATGTGACCAAGAAAGGTTAGTTTGTTGTTGTCTTGTGTATTAAAATGTATACTCTTTCCGCCGCTTTGATGGTTGGGACGGTCAAGTATATATTACTTCACCAGTACTGTTGTTTAATCTTAATGTCTTTGTAACCATTAACGTATATAGCCTATATATATCATATTAACATAGGCTATTAAGTAATTTGCATAACACGTTACGTGTTGACTATAGGCCTTCATAAGCACAAGCAATTAGTAACTTCCGTCGGTCATTGGCACGTACGTGATCATCATTTTACTCAATCATTGCGTTAAATCGTTTCTTTCACAGAAACTCCGGCGTGAATCCAGCCTTTGTGGTAAAAAGGGGTCGAAAGCCAAATTTTGCCCACATTTTAAATGTGAGCGAATTCTGATATGCTTGCGTTGGTTGCCTTTCTATATCACAAAATTCGAATTTTAGGGACGGGAGGGGGCAAGATTCTATTGTCTTAGTTCCACTCTGGGGGGGGGGGGTTGTTTCATAAAAGGGGATTCGAAGCAAAATAGTGCTATCTATTCCATCATTGTAACTGACATTTGTATAGTACAACTTTCAAGTGTTACGTAGTCCCATACGACTTTGCGTGCGTGTGTTACCAAGGCTAAGCTATATAATTAGAAAAGGGTTGAAGGGAGAGGAACAATTCACCATTCACCCTAGTGACGACGGCCCACAAATATTTACAAGATCGAATATTTACAAATACATAAAAGCACTGGCTAGGAGTACAGCACAGGTATCAGCTTACATCTCTATCGCATATTGACCCAATTAAATTTAATCAGCAATTAATTGCTGAGATGTTATGTTTTATACTTAAATACGACAAGTTCAACAATCAACCAGACAACTCGCGGAACTTTGACTAACAGTGTGCAATTACTGTATCTAAGTCAACTCATGGAAAGCTGGATCTCAGTCTATGCAGGCTTAGAATGGCTGATGCAGAAAACCTCCCGAAAAGCAAATCACATCGTGCTATTGTATCAAGGCTTATTCCCCCTGCCCCATGTTACAGTCCCGCAGTTTGAACATACGCCCCTCACGTACTCTGGCTACACCACTGCAGACACTCAATGGTCGTTTATGGCCATTTAATACCCTCAAGGCATGGACAACCTTTCCGTCAGATATATATATAAAGCTTCTTTTATAGGGAAATCATACCTTTGATTTTCATTAGCATCTCCGTCCATAAGATGGTCACGCATGACATATCCCGACCCTCCTGCCCAAGTTCATCTGGTATGAACTGATTGAGAGGGCCATATACGCTGGCATTGTGGTAGCAGATAACAGTCTAAAGTACTCCAAATTTTATATTCAATTTTACCAAAGGCGTATATACCTTTACCTTATGAACTACGTATCCAAAAGCAAGATAAAGACACTCAGCTTGAATCAAAGCAACCTAACTTGAATGCATATCGATTTATGCTGAAAATAACGTGAATTTATTTCATAGTGCAGGTGCGGATCCAGTGGGTTTACACGTACTCTCACCCCCACCGCCCCCATTTTTCACCTTCACACAACAACAAAAAACATTAAAAGTAATTATATTCGCACAATCTTGCTTGAAGTAAACCAACTGCATTATATATACAATTTATATGCCTCAGAATGCACCATACATTTTATAGTAATTACATGCAGTTGTGTATCTGTATATGTCTGAGCCCTCAACTGACAATATCGTAAGGTAATCAGCAGTGGCGTAGCCAGACTTTTCCATCTGGGGGGGGGGCAAAGGGGGGGGGGGCGAAGGGTCTGATTGGTGGGGCAGACTAAGCTAGTACAAAAGACATACCAAACAGTTTGCATGACAAACTGTGGCAAATCGGGTATTGTGTCAGCAATGTAGGGTACAGATCAGTGGCGGAGCTAGGGGTATTGGTCAGGAGGGGCGAGAATGGTCTGTAGGGGCGCTTTCGACTCTATCTAAGCGGAGCGCCACCACTGGTTGGCGCGGAGCGTACAGAAATTTTTTGAGTAAAGATCGCCGGAAATGACCCTTTCCGGGCCTGGCTAATTTGCAGATAAACGAAGAATAAATAGGTGTCATCGCCAAATTACAACAACAAAATGTGTCAAATGTCAATAAGTAGATAAGGCAATAAAAAAGTCAATAACGTAGAATAAGTTAAAAGTAGTAAAGAGCTGAAAAGGGCGCCAGCAGTCCATTTGAGTCCGTCAGGGGGGCATCCGCCCCTGACTGTATGGACGCTCCGCCACTGGTACAGATGGTCACTCTAGTTAGCTGACGTTTTATGTTATTTCCACATAAGTATTATTAACGATAAAACAGATCACTGAAAAAGTCATCGATAATTCTCTTTAAAAATCTGAATAGACTATGCTCTTTCTGTCAGTATTCAAAGATGATCAGCATGATTTGTCACTCACATGTGAATCATTTCAGAACACAGTCCAGGGATCAGGGATAACCATGTGAACATAAACTGAACGTAGCCTCCGCTTAATTGTGAGTGCCGCGGAGACCGTTTAATTAAATTGCCAACCCGTTTCCACATTTGACAATACAGAGACAGTGGCGATTTTTGCGCTATTGCTTGGGTCAAATTCTTTTTCAAGGCAATGTTGCCATGGAAGTGATTTTTATTTTGGCCACTCAATTTCGCACATAGAGAATTAGGTAAAAGGTATAAAAATTGCATAAAATTCATGGTAATATGCACATAGGCCCAGCAACAAATTAAGTGTGCATTCAAGTTTTTTTTTCTCAGTCAACAATTCCATTTGGGGGGGGGGCAAGTGGGGGGCGAGCATTTCAACTGGGGGCTCCCGCCCCCTGCCCCCCTGCCCCCCGCTGGCTACGCCACTGGTAATCAGTATGCAGCTATACTGCTAATTATGTTATATGATGCTACCGATGAGAGGATGGGAGAAATAGATGTTCATTTCGGAGCAACTTCCCTGGTGGAAACTACAGAACCATATATGTGGATTAAGAAAATATAGGAACTTTCACAAAAATATATGGTTGGGGGCTGCAGATCCCCCGCCCCCTCCCCCGCCTCCTACGCCTATGCGTGTTACCCCTATAGCCCCCGAAATTATCCCGTGATGTACACTTTACGCAGGTGCGTATTTGCACTTCCAAAAGATTTTCTCCCGAACCTGCACCTCCCTTCCCCTCCATACCCTCCCACTTTCCTCTCTGGAATTTCTGGTGCCGAACCTTGATACTAGCCTAGTTCAATTTCTATGGTTACAACCATCCCCATCCATAAACTTTGTACAGTAGCATGCAGTCTACGTGTGGCGTAGTACAACGTATACAGCAAAGATCCATTTGCTGCAGTTTTCTGTTTACAATATCCGCTCAATCAATTTCAGACATAGCTCTCGATCAAAATATATGTGTTGAGAATCAGGTGCTCTGTCTAACCCCGCTATAACGGTTCAAGGAACAGTTTCAACGGAGGCTAATTCCTCATCACCAATCATTTGGTCACCGTAATCCAAGGCTAGCGCTATGCCCTGGTTGTTATTGTTAGGTGACCTAGGCCTATGATTGTCAAGGCTGGGCCTACTTACTGTAGGCCTACATGCCAGCTGAATTAATCGTAAGTAGGCTAGCTAGCAATGCCTAGCCTAGGTAGCATAATTTGTTGAGCATACAAGTTGAACATGTTTGTCTCTGCAGGCGGAGAAATACCTCTTAGATGTTCCACATTTTTCTGTAACAACATCCCTGAAACTGAATGCGACAAACATGAAATTAATTTCACATTTAGCATACATGTAGGCTACTGAAAAAACGTCTTGAAAATCAAATTTGCCTAGCCTATTCTTCAGCCTGGCTTAGGCCTATACAAACCACAAAACCAACACAATTTGTAATATAGCATATTAACTAACACATTACAAGTAAGAATTTAAACCTGGAAAATTTAACCCACTTACAAATAAATGGCTCCAATCTATAAGCTCCTGGCTGATGCAACCATACATGAATATTTTACAAATATTACTGAAACTGTACATCACTGCAAGTTTTTTAAGTATCTTTGCCACTTATGGTGCTGTGTCTATTCTACTCAAAACAGTGGAATGCATAACAAAATGTCAAAGTACTGTTACGATTAACCGTTTGCCTTTGTGTGATCATGCAACTATGTATGTATATATGATTAAGTGCAGGGAATAATTTTGTGGTATCACGTAATATAGTTGTACACAAAATGTGCAAATGATTGTACAGTTGCGAAGCTGTAATGAGTGGTAGAATTTGAACACAAATCATAATAGTTTCTCTTACTAGAGGAAATTCAGAGCTTTCAATATTTGCTACCAAAAGTTGAACAGTATAATGATCCGGGCTGCAATTATCATTTTGTGTGTAGATTCACCACATTTCAGATTATACTTGGAAATAGTAAGCTTTATTTCAACAGCAGCTTTTATTGCTGATCAACATGTATGTTGTTTTAAGTATTTGATCTTACATGTTATAGTCTTAAACTTTTTTTACGAGAAAGCTCCAATATTTGTGGCAAGACTGTCATGTTTCCTTATTTAGATATATGAGTTCTTTAAGCAATCAAGTAGAACACAGTCGCCGTTGAGTATTAACATGTTATATTTTATTGCGTAACATAGTCATGCTGTACAGGACAGATATAGGACGACATGTCCAAGGTTACGTGTTGACAGATGGAGAGACAGGGTGAAACAAGGACGAGCAGACGGCATGCTTCAACTTATATACCAATATGCAAATGCACAGCTCATTAACAAACAGGTGCAGATTTACAATGTAGTGCATCGTTTGCACACGTACATCTGAATGCATATTCAATAACATTACAAGAACCTGCCACAACCCAAGTTATTTGAAGCTTGTTCGAAAGTATAGTTCACAGATGTAGCGAGCATAAAGTTGGCAGAGCAATTTCCTCTAACATTTTATCTCAAAGTAGATGGTGCATTGATATCAATTTCTTATGTAAAGCATTAATTTCCAACTATCTTCCTCTGACCATTTGTGATGGCAAATTCAATTATTCGATGAAAGGAAAAGTACAGTTATACATGTTCCTTAATAATAATGTCCAAAATTTTGGCTAAATGACATCTTGCTAGTGGGTACAGGTAGGCAAATTTGTCTCTCACAGGCTATACAAACCGGTTGCCAAATTTTTGGCAGCCTGTAAGATTTTCAGAATTATACATTATTGTGATCTGCACAATCTATTGATAAGAAAAACATGAAATATTTATACTGTAACCTTGATGAGTGACTATAGTTTTGGTCTACTTGTGCTGTTTGACAGTTCACAGATTGGCAATGCACTATCTAGATCTTGAGGCTATAGAAAGTATAGTTCACAGATGTAGCGAGCATAAAGTTGGCAGAGCAATTTCCTCCAACATTTTATCTCAAAGTAGATGGTGCATTGATATCAATTTCTTATGTAAAGCATTAATTTCCAACTATTAATTTCTACTACTATGCTACTGTAGATTTTGGTTTTGATGATAATCATAACCTATGCAGTCATGCAGGCGGATGAGTGGGTGTGCGTGCATGTGTGTTTGTGATGCCCAGATCGTAAACACGATATTTCAAGTCAAGAAGGGAAGCTTAGAACAGTTCTGTTTATTGTGGGAGTACATTATTAAGTACAAGAAGCCTATTGTTTTTAGTGGAGGTCAAATGTCATTTGGGGTCACCACATGTCATTTGGTAAATTGGTAAACCCTTGTTAACATGATATCTCAGAAGAGAAGCTTGGGCAGATCTCATATTTTGTATGTAGAAGAACCTTATTGAGGATAAGCAGCCTATTGCTTTTGTGGAGATCAAAGGTCATTTGGGGTCACCAGCGGTCAAATTCTGAAAACCTTGTAAAAACAATATTTCAACCTAATGTTTTTGGTGGAGGTCAAAGGTCATTTGGGGTCATCAAAGGTCAAATTGTGAAAACCTTGTAAATATGATAAATTGCAAGAAGGAAACCTTGGACAGATCTCATATATGGTTTGTAGATGGACCATATCAAATTTAAGGAGCCTATATCTGCTTTTGGTGAAGGTCATTTGAAGTCAACTAATGCCAAACATTTACTTTGCTTCCCTTTTACCTGTCTCTCTACACTAATGCACCTTCCTAACATAATATTGCAAGGGAAACTTAGACAGATCACATATTTGGTATGTAATTGTACCACATTGAGTACAAGAAGCCTAATGATGTTAGCAGAGGTCAATGGTTGTTTGAGTTCACCAGGGGTCAATTTGTGAAAACCCTGTTTTACGCAATATTTCGACAAGGACAGATGTCATATGTAGTATGTCGATGTATCACATTTAGTACAAGAAGCCTGTTGTTGAGGTCAATGGTCATGTCAGGACAGCCTGTGTCATTGTGAATTTATTGTTTGTCCAAAGCCACTGCTTAGATCAAGTATGTTGTACTATACATAACGTCAGATCAATGAAGTAAAACACAATCTATTTTGGCATTCTGGTTTTTAAAATGAATGCCTTTTTCAATGCTTTGTTATTACACAAGAATTTTAAACATGTCAATGTTGCCTAAATTACTACATTCAATTCTTCTTCGTATTCCTTTTCTTCTTTACTTCATGAAAAGTCTACTTTGATTCTTAATTTGTGGTCTGTGTGACTAGGTTTGCAACCAGTAGCTGAATAGTGAAACCAGCTTATCATGTTGTACATTGAACATTGTTCTCTGCAATTATGGTTCAAAGTGGTGGGATTGATTCATATTATGTTTTGCTCCTCTCCTATTGTCTTTTATCACACTTCCTGAAATCTATCAGATAGTCAATCTGAGTTAAGAAACAAACTGGGGCAAGGCATTTTCACTACGTGCGCCCAAGCTATGGAATGCCTTGCCGAATTCAATACGTACCTGTGCAAGACTTGTCAGTTTTAAAACATCGCTGAAAACATTATTTTAGAATTGCCTAAAGTTGATGTTTGAACTGTACTGTATGTTTTGTATGCACCATAGCTTTAATGTACTTTTCTATCCTATTATAAGTTTTATGGTATATACCTTTTAGGCGATATTTTTGTACTATTTGCTTTTGAATGTTTCCTGTATTTTAAATGTTTCCTGTATATTAATTGTTTCAATTCCTGTAAAGCGCTTTGAGCAGCGTTGCTGATGAACGCGCTATATAAGTACTAAATTATTATTATATTATTATTATTAATGAATCATTTTCGTTTACTGGCTTGTTTTTTTTCAGATGTTGAACTGGTCATCCGCGGTCCTTGCTGCAACCCTGTTGCTGTTGATCTCTGGCAAAGATGCATTAGATGGTAAGTCTATCACACTTTCAAAACTGATTGTGTTTTCCACATTAAAAGCTCATACATATACTGTTTTGCATATATAGTCATGCATGATGGTACCTAATTATTAAAGTTAATATACACCATACATCATACAATATGACACATGCAGACCAGTGTGATAAATAGCTTAATATCTCACTACTATGTCACAGTGTGGAGTTAACCACCGCAATTAGTGCAGGAAAATCAATGCTTAACAACCCATATATTACACTGATCATTATTCTACTACATTGAGCAGTAAGCATTAATGATGTTGTGTGCATGATATTTCACATTATATATTGTTCAAAGTTTAGAATAATTTATACCAGTGATATTAATCATCTATGGGGTTCTAATATCTTGCACTAAGGGTAACCTCAACTTTAGTGAATCAGTTGAGACTAGGTTTCCTTTTACCCAATACAAAACTTCTACATTGAAATGTATACAGTGTCAGTTTCACCACAGCTGTCTGGTATTCCCGGAAATGTATACAAATTTATGGTTTTGTTTCGTTTGTCTAGACAGATGTCAATAGGATAGTGACAATAAACCTTAGAAGTCAGACAATGTAGTTGTGGGTCATTACCTCACTATTACTCTACTATAATGGGAGTATTATATTGCAAGGAACACACACAGATTGATGCCTAGCTTAATAGCATGAATAGCCAACTATTACTCTGCTATAATGGGAGTATCTTATTGTAAGGAACACACACAGATTAATGCCTAGCATAATACAGTAGCATGAATAGCCAACTATTACTCTGTTATAATGGGAGTATCATATTGCAAGGAACACACACAGATTGATGCTTAGCTTAATAGCATTAATAGCCCACTATTACTCTGCTATAATGGGAGTATCATATTGCAAGGAACACACACAGATTGA
>KN883213.1:96814-118651 GCA_000934455.1 Apostichopus parvimensis | reverse complement strand
CCTACAACGGTTGAAAAGGAATCTTGTTACGGGAGATATCCTTTAGTCTAAAAGTTTGTGTCTGAGAGATGTTCTTTTGTAAAACATGCATGTTATGTCATAATGTCACTATATAGAATGATCTGAAACTTGTATTTTCTATGTCATATTTAGACTTGAACAAGTATTCGGCCTTGTGTAGGCCTACATATGAAGGAACGTTAAATCTGTGACAACTCCCTGGTGATATCTACCAAATGGAGTATGATATTTTACTCATCATTAGACTTGATCCATAGCTAAAAGACTCTCCAAGTTTGTATTCCTATTAATTGAATCTTAACTAGCGGCTGATTACTAGTTCGAATTAAAACCTTTCTCGCCAAGTCACTGTACGTCTAACCTTGAAGCCAAAATAGACCTCTTACTTTCCTTATTTAAAAACTCAAATTTGATTTATCGAACCAAATAAAGTATATATCCTCATAAACACATAGTACAACAGCATCTGAGTAATATGGAAACTTTTCCAAAACCGATTCAGCTGTCTGCATTCTACGGAAGGTTAATACGGCCATGCTAACAAACAAAAGTTACTCGTTTCTGCAACTCTGTTTTGTCTTCTCTTAAGTACAGAAGCGAGCAACAAAGTTGCAGAGACGACAAAAAAGTTGCAGAGACGAGGAAACAGAATCTTTCAGTAACGAGAACAATATTTTCAGACACGAGAAACATTTAAGTGATTGAGAATATATTAAAGAATATCGAAATACTCATATCGGGTCATGTTTTCAAATGAGCAGGCGCGCAACCTTTAGGTTGAGACTATAACGGACTCGCGTGTACAGTCGGACTCGCCTATACAGTCAGTGTTAGGTAGCTTACTCATCCTCGTCTAACATACGATATATGGCAGTAATTCAGCTTGAAAGTCACTTCAGAACTAAAGCAACATATGATATCAAAATGTTGTGCATATAAGTGATCCTTTTAAGTTTCTTTCCGCATATAGACATAATGACAAAGAACAACTTAATCAACTTTTAAGGTATAACTATCTACATGTGTACACTAAACACAATATTCTACGTATCCAATAAAGGAAAATAAACAAAGTTTGACGACAGGCATCGATAGAAGAAAAATCCACAACTTAAATGTGGTCTGTATTATCTCGAAGATATGCTATAAATACATCATAAAACCATATTCTACTTCTTACTTAGAATTAGGGCATCTTCACTCGCCGAGGAATTTTATGATGGAATATATTATTAACTTTTTCCGTTGTCGAGAAATATTTCGGGATATGACCCTGTGGGAAAACAGTTCTGTTTACTTCAAGTAGGCCTATATTTTTGAGTTTGCTAATGTAAAGCGAAATACGCAGTTGGTGACCTTAAAGTATTATTTAGTATACTTGACATAGCTACCGTCACATTATTTTGATTAGCCTGCTAAATATAGTACTTGTTGTTGCGGACCCGAGCTGGCCATCTTTTCTCGCTTTTTACAATGGACTCAACCAGCAACTTTAAGCGGCGGTTGTGCGTTAAATATGGTGAGTATATAGCCTCATTATATTCGAAGAAAATCCTATAAAACCGCTGCTGCTTGGCTTAATTGCAAAAGGTCGCAATTACTGAAAAATTTATGCATTTATGGTCCTCAGATGGCTGTGTGGACGGGATGCAATTTAACATTTGAATTCTTTACGAAATTATAACAATAATTTGGAACAACCTAAGACAATATATCATAAATTAATTTCAGCATACATGATTGAGTGAAAAGTTGAAAATCTTCGAGGCTGTCCCAATAGTTAATCTATTTTGGAGTAGCCTATACTATTTCGCGTGATATATTATTCAATATAGGTTTGGTAAATCGATTGGAGCCAATCGACCAAACACAACATGCCTTTATTTCAAAATGTAATACTGGTTTCCAAACATATCTTTCACACGCCCTATAATGTTGTCTCGACTGTTAATTCACCATTGTAACTGAACTTTAATGTATTTCTCGATCATGCTGGTAATAGTGAGAAAAAAAAAACACAAACATCACTTGGAGATATTCAGTGAAGGCTGAAATTTAAATACGATACCTTTGACGAATGCTGTATGCAGACTTTGAACCCCTTTATTAATTCATATGTTTATACCGGTAGGCCTATATACCTTTAGCAGGTAATTTTCTGTTATCAAAAAATAACCAGTGAAGAAAAAAATGGCCCTCCCACTGTCTGTCGTTAATCATCCGAAAATGAACAATGGTTCTTAAGCGTAAAAACACCCACTAAATAGAGAGAGGGGGGGGGGATAACTAAAAACTGCAGTATGAAACGTTTCCCGAAAGGTGTAAGGGCGGTAGTGAAGAACTTATAGCTTGCATAGACTCCTGATGAGTGACCTGATTCATTCACTTTGGCATCGGTCTTGAGTACAGCGTTTCTTTATGATGCCGTGTTGGACGAATCTAACCGTAGTAGTAATTACTGACTTCGCGATTCGCGTTATAGTCATTGCTGACTTTGCAATCCGCGGTCCACCTCACAGTGTTGCAAGGTCGCTAAGAGTGACTCTACAGTTTGCTCTATCGGGAAACCAAATAAGGACTCTGTAACCAAGCTAGTAGAGCAAAGTCTTATGATACATGTGTAAGTTAAACAGATGGAAATGAAGGCAAAATTTTGTTTCTAAGGCTAAGCTCTCCAAAACTTAGATCCCTTCCCATAACGGACATTAGCTAGAGAAAATCGAAACATTCCAAACATGTTCTTTTTGCATCAGTTTATAGATTCAGGTAAGATTCGTCCAAAATTTCGATGGTAATCATTCCATAATAATATCTTAATGAAAATTTTCGATCGTTTTAAAGCATAAACGTGAAAATAATCGATTTTTCCGGTTGCCCGACGGAACTTATCAAAGCTCTGACACTGGGAGTTTAGTGAAGTTGTAAAAGAGGGCGCTCGACGCATATGAAAGATAATAATATAAAACAAATAAGAACGAATAAAAATAGAACGGTGACTGTTTTTCAACAAAATGGGCGATTTATCGCTATAGGAGGAGGGTTGAGGTTGTTGAGTTCAGGACGACGGCCATTGATTCTTTCCCTGTAGTTCAAATTTATCGTAGAAAAAGTATTAAGAAAATACTTAAGAAAGACATCAAAGACCTTATCGATGTTGTAAAACGTTGTTTATAATGATGTCGTTTAGAAGACACCGTAGATACGTAGCGAGGGGTTGTCGCGGTAAGAGTGGCAAACGGGGACCAGAATTGGAATATTTTGGACCTAATGTTATAGTCGTCCATTGACCTTGAACGGAGGGGCCTACCGTGAAAACGTACGGGAAATTCATCCATTAATATCTCAGTGAGACGATTTCACAGGAAACAGAAATACGACTCAGAAGTCTTTAGATGTTATCATTATTACAACCATTCTAAAAAATAACTTTGGATAGCAGCATAAAAGCTTGATTGAAAAGGAAATTTGGCGCAAAAAACGATGTCACTACGGATGCCGTGTAATGACATTTATACAAAATGTGTATGTGGGTACGCTGGCGCTTTTGTGAAAAACTTCGAAATATGCTTAAAGCTGAGAGCTGCTCCATGCATTACGCCAAGGAAATAACGTTGCGTGGCTCGAGGACACATGCTGCCTTCGGATGGGACAGTATCCAGGCGCGTATCCAGGGGGGCGTTGGGGGCGCGCGCCCCCCGGGTAAGAAAAAGAGGAGAGAAAAAAAAGAGAAGAAAAAGGGAAAAAAGAGGGGGGGGGAAGGAGGAAGGAAGGGAAAAGAAAAGAAAAAGAAGAGAGAAAAAGGAGAAAAGGAGTGAGTAAAAGAAAATCGCCAAGACACCGGAAAGAGAAAGAGGAACAGTGACATCATTACAGCGCTGATCCCTATTATATACACAGGGTAGCCAGTGACGGATCAATTATTTCGGAAGGGGCGTGTGCCTCACCCTACCCCTTACACCGACAACTCCATTTTTGACGTTTCCATTTCTCCTCTCTCACTAATGATCTATGGTCTATCATAACGCGTGTGTGTGTATGTACGCCTTACACAATTGTAGAATTGTGCTATGAAACCAACTGTGGCTGGTCTCGAACTCGACCGTATCGTCGGGGAACATGAAGCATTTCGGAAAGGGGGCGACCGCCCCCCCCCCCCCTTCAGCACTTTATGATATCGCTAGTAATTTCAAAATAGAAAATGCTTAGATGCAACTAACAAGGCCTTGGAAGTGTCATTTCCAGCAATCTGGGAGGCATTTTCGGCCAAAATTTGCTTGTACGCTTCGCGCCAACAAAAAGTTCCTGGGTAGTGTCATTTCCAGCGATCTGGGAGGCATTTTCGGCCAAAATTTTCTCGTACGCTTCGCGCCAACTCCACGTGGCGCTACGCTTAGATAATTTGCCTCCCTTGGCAAATTCCTCGCTACGCGCCTGTACGAATTTGTAAAGCGAACAGCAGATATCACATCATACCAGTGAGCATGAAAATGGCGTTCCAGGATGAACAGCCTCAAAACTGCCCGACTTACCCGAAAAAAATAACCAAAATTTTCGCGCGCTCCGCGCGCGTTCAACATGTTAATGTCAATATCATATCAGCAAGCATCGGTTATTACATCGCATGCCATCGTGTACCGTACAGTCCGTCAAAGTTGCGCAGTATACCGCGGGATGCTAATATAAACAACGAAATGTCTTATGCAGATGGAGAAAAAGCATGGAGGTCCAATTATGTCATAACTCTCTTTTACATTAGTAATGGCGAATTAGGGGCTGCAGCCCCCCCCCCGCCTCCTACGCCTATGTGTGTAGTGTTCGGTTTCGGAAATATCTGCTATTTTTTCATTTCCTTCAACGAAGTTTTACAATAGAAGTTTTAATATTTGTACACCAATAAATTAACTGTATCTGAATTTTCGAAAATTTCCTCACCAACATTCTTCATCACACTTCCCTCTACTCGTGCAATTTTGACCGCTCTGTTAGGGGTTGAAGGAGGTTTTTCTATATTGGTTGTCCATAGATGAAATTTTGTGTAACATTAAGGGTATGTTTTGAAGTGAGTTGAATTTTCAAATTCTGAACAAAATAATGGGCTTTAAAACTTCAAAAGTGGGGATGTCGGGTATTGTGGGCCGTTACGTAGTATTACCTACAAAAGCAATGATCCACAGAACATGCGATGAGGTCGAACATGATGTGTGACTGGTGAAAATCTTCAAAAAGGTTATGGATGGGAAAAAACTATTGGGAAATACTTGGTTCTCAGGCAAAAAGTGTACATCTGGTTGGTCATTTTCAAGCCCGAGAAGTGCCATTTCCGGTGATCTGGGGGGGGTATCAAAACCAGAAATTTTCTTGTACGCTACGTGCCAACCGATGGTGGTGCTTCGCTTAGATAGTAATTCGCGCCCCCCGGGTTAGAAAATCCTGGATACGCCCCTGGTATCAGTGGGTGGGTGGTTGAGAAGGGGGTTAAATGACAGTGTAACCAGGGGAAGTGATCATTTCTCCAATAAAATTTTAAGAAAACAAATCTTAGATTTTGTTATTAATAACTGTTCTCGATGATTTGTTCTGAGATTAAGTTACACGAATAAAAAGAAGACCCATTAGACAAAGGTTGAAGGAAGAGATTCTTATAATTTCTTATTTAAAACTGAACACTTTTAATCCGTTTGGAAAACGTTGATAAATTTCATTACTGCTATTCAAAACAAAAACTGCGTGATTGAACACATTTCATACAACTATGCTTTGCCTTGCCTATTCATCGAAAGAGAAATTGTTTTACATATTTGTGATGTTATCCCATTAAAAGACAAAGGGAGAGCAAAACAGGTTCCAAGAAATATTGAAAGAGTATTAGAAGACAGGGGTATGTGTGGAAGGGGGGGGGGGGGTTGTGGGGAGTGGTAGTGGTTTTTGTCATGTTATATCGAGCAGTATTTTATCACCATCCTTTCCAATTGTTTTCCAGATTTGGTCAGGATGCCTTTCATGGTCATCCAGGATCCCAGTGGAGGATTTACCACTAATTGAAAGTGAGGTTCTATTAAATTTCTCAGATTTGGTCAGGATGCATGAGGAACTGCTTTATATCAATTCACCTGTGATGTGAACAGGATTTTCAAAAGGTTGTGGGAAGGGAGTCAAATTCAGAATTTCCCCGACTGATTAAGGTAGGGACTGAACCTGTACAGGAAGGCTGGAGACGAAGGATTTTATGGGTAGGTGTTGGTCGTTGAAACCGATTACCATGTATGGGGGTCTAGGGTCCACTCCAACCCCCTCCCCCAACCCCCACCCAACCCCCCAAGAAAGAAAGGTGCATTCTGAGGCATACTTACCGTATACCATAAATTAGGTCTAAATAGCTCTAAACACAAGTTTGTGCTAGTAAATACTCTTTGATTTTTTTTTGGGGGGGGGGGGGTTGAAAAAGTATCAGTGTTTTTACTCTATACCAGTTGAATTTAAAAAATCTTCCTAATCCCCAACTGATGATGGAAGGTCAAGGGGCGAGGCACGGCGCTGAATTTTACTGGAAAATGCGATAGAAAGCGCGTAAGAAGTAGCATACATTTATGCGTTGTCAAACTTTCATGATTTCAGAATGTTTTCTGGTCAAAGTTTCCCGAGGTACACCGAAATGCCCCATGGGTGACACAACCTTTGGAAACTTCCATTCATTCACTGAGCCTATGCCTGATATCATTAAACTGATATCAAGCTTAAAGAAGAAAAACAACTCCAAAAGAGAAAAGACAGGAACAAGATTCATATATGGATAAAAGCAAAACGTTCTTTAATCACATTTGTACAAAGCTAGAAGTTTTGTAATTACATCTTAGCATGGTTGGCATATTTACAAAGAAAAAAAAAGAAAAAAAAGGGGTAACGACGACAAAAAAGAAAAGAAAAAAGAAGACAAAGCAATTTGTGTAAAAGCTTTAGTTACTTTTAGTTTGTTTAAAAGATGAACTTTCAATATTTATCTAATACCCTCTAAGAATTGCTTACTCATGGCAGCATAGCACTGCGAGTATCATGCATTCAGGCCCGTAGTCAAGCTGGAGCAATGTACGCCGAGACCCCCGCCTCATCATGAGAGACTAATGTACTCCCACTTGTGCAACCACCATCTGTACAGAAAACTTTGCAACCCTCAAATTATTTGTGCCCCTCCTAAATTTGTCAGCCCCACCCCTCCCCAACTCAGAATTCCTGGCTATGGCCTGCATGCATAAATTACTGTTATTCTATAATCAGAGAACCACCCCTATGGTGAGAGCTGCATATTTTGTTAAATGAAAATTCAGCTAACACCCAAGAACCAATCTAGGAATACCTCTTCCTGATAAGGGAACATCTCCTGCCCTGGGAGTGTCTCCTGACAATAGAGTGCCTTCTGATCTGGGACTGTCTCCTCATCTCAAATTGTCTCCTGATGTGAGTGTCTCCTGATATGAGAGCAACTCCAGATCTGGGAGTGTCTCCTGATGAAGAAGTGTCCTCTGATGCAAGAGTGTCTCATGATGTGGGAGTGTCTCATGTGGGAGTGTCTCCTAATGCAGGAGTGTCCTCTGATGTAGGGCTGTCCTCTGATGCAGGAGTCTCCTGATATGCGAGCAACTCCAGATCTGGGAGTGTCTCCTGATGAAGAAGTGTCCTCTGATGTAGGAAAGTCATCTCTTGCAAGAGTGTCTCATGATGTGGGATCATCTCCTGATCTGGCATTTAGTACATGAAGTGCCATTTTAGACCAAAATTCATAAAATTCAAGGATATTCAGAAGGATTCACCAAATGTCATTTTTATTATTCCAACTCTAAAAGGTAACCACAAATACCTAGGTTTGTCCCCAAAACAGGTCATCCTGCTGCTTCTGATTTACAGAAGCCATACCAAAAGTTATTAAAAATTGTGACCATTTTCAGTATGAACCCCCTACAAACCAACCCTGAAAATTGATTGACCACCGATTACCCAAAACCAAGCATTACACCATATCCAACTTTGAAGAAAACCATTCTGTAGACCCATTTTATGCTTTTCTACTGTATGCATTCAGTTATTACGTACGGACTGACTTGTGTGTGTATATGTGTGTGTGGAGGGGGGGGGAGGGAGGGGGGGGAGAATATATATATACCTCTTGACTATACAGCATATAAGAACTAAAAATACATGAGAAAATCAATCAGAAATTGACACAATGAGGTAATATCTGCAAAGTAGATGAAATAGTAGAGTGATTTTAGACTACTGAAAGAAGTGAATGAATGTCAAAAAAATTGTAAATTTGACAAAAAACTACTTTATACCAGGGAAGAAACAACAAACGCCTTTTGAATGGTCAACCTGCTGGTATGAACTAATCTGTGACAAGTTAAATCAGTGAGATCATAACAGGTGCTGAGCCCAGTAATGGTAAATCAAATCAATATTACAACTTAGGAATGTTATTGTTGTGCTCACATGAACAGTATCCAAAGAGAACTTTTATCGGAAAATTCCAAAGAATTTTGATTGCTATAAATTGACTTCTGAAGTCGATCCTGCAGTTTACATTCAATGGAAAAACCAACCAGTTTGACTTAGCCAAGTACCCCCTTCATCTCTCTTTGTCTCAAACTTTCCTTTCCAAGGAATGATATCCAACACTTCTGGAAGATAAACCTAACGTGTGTCTCCATTGGACTGCAAAAATCAAACAGTGATGTGAACGAATTTAAATCAAACATCAGTGAAAGATTAAATAGAAATTAGATTGATTCAAATGAGCAACCAGAAGCAGTTAACAATGACATATATCCATGTGACTAGATAAGCACTAAATTACTTACTCCATGTTACTGGCTATTATTGGGTATAGCTGTGTAAACTGGCTACTACTGGGTATAGCTATGTAAACTGGCTACTACTGCGTATAGCTGTGTCAACTGGCTACTACTGGGTATAGCTGTGTAAACTGGCTACTACTGTGTATAGCTGTGTAAACTGGCTACTACTGGGTATAGCTGTGTAAACTGGCTACTACTGCGTATAGCTGTGTAAACTGGCTACTACTGGGTACATAGCTGTGACCAGCTTCAAATCACATACTAAGATTCAATAATGACATCGGGTATAATTTTGGCATAATCACTGCCTACCAATAAGGGCACCACTAATCATGCAAATGGGCCACAATTGAAACCCACCCACAAAATCACAAAGTACATCATTGAAAATGGAAGTACACCACAGAGCTCATCATGAACCTGTAAAATGAACTTAAAAATGCCATAAACACCATCATATAGATACGGGTTGCACCATGCTTTCAAAGATCATCAGAAGAACAATGGGACCATGATGTGATCAGGACTGTCATGAAGGTATAGGTCACATGATGCTATCAAGGTCACCTGATGGCTATGGATCACATGATGCAATCCTCAGATAGCTATAGGGACAGGATGCAATCAACATTTTCATGAATCTATGATACCAAGATGCTATCAAGAACAAAGGAGGGGCTATGGATCACATGTGATCACTAATGGCTATGTGTAATGTGATGCAATCAAGGATTTATACCACACATCAAGATCATCTTTAAAATTACTCATCAAAAATGATATAACCATTGGCTCAGGAATTCCGTTTCATTTTGTTCCATTCATCTCCACTTAACAATTACTGTGACAAAAATGTACTCATTAAAGACTTTTTTCTTTGTAAAAACAAAAAAAAATAAAAAAGGGAAACGGTAAAAAGCAATTCACTAAATCATTCCCCAAAAATAAAAACATTTGACTTATCATCCAAACTACATAGATTTGCTGTGTTATGATACATAATTACCCATTCATAGAAATATTCAAAATAAACCAAAATGTATTAATGTTAGCATCTATAGAAGTTACTCAGCTGCATATGTTGGACTGTCTCAAATCTCATTTAGGCAGTCATACAAAGGCCCTGGGGTGGGGGAGGAGGGGGTAAAATGAAGCTAGGGGTGTTACTGTATCACTAAATTGTTTGCTACATAACAAACTGCTCTTCATGCCTCGTGAAATTATAATGTTTGCGATGAATATGATTAATTTATATTTAAATGGCTATAAAAATGAAAAAAGGATTATATCATTACAACTTAATAATTTTGATGGCAGTAAATTACGTTTGACTAAAATATGACAGAATGAGAATAAAAACAAAAGTGAGAGCAAATTTGGGGGGGGGGGGGGTGGGGTGGGGATATCTATCAATTGCCATTTTGTTCCTCATGCGGACACAATGTACCCGGCCTTTTGGGGGTGGGGACGACTCATAATGAGGTCAAGGACTGTCTGCATATTAATGAATTAAATGAATAATTTAGACAGCATCTTAACCCTCCCTAATGTAAAATCTTCTTATAAAAGCAGGCAGATTACACGATGAAATCACATAAAGCAAACAATACCAATACGTATTAAACCAAATTAGGATCATTGTGTGCTTGTGGCAACACAAGAATGAATATACTGTTGTTAGTTTTCATATTAACTTCAATACAACATTAGATGAGCTTTCACAGCTTGTGGTTTTATTTATAGGTGGTACAATTTGCTAAATCGGTCCATCGTACTTCTGGTATAAAGAAGCAGTCACAACATCAGTACATTAGCTACAACAAAAACATATAAAAGAAGTAAAAATACATGACAAAATCCTCCCCATTCATGAATATAAGATTCCAGTCCTCCCTGACGCATAAACCAATTGATACACACGAACAATAAGAATGTAGAAATGTCACAATGTACAGAGAAACACTCGACAAAGATGAACCACGAAAAACAAAAGAAGAAAGAAATGAAATGAAATCTCATAAAGTCAATGCATTGAAGTAACAAATTATGTATCATAATTAAATATTTTGTTTCATGAATGACTACTAAACAGAGAAGATATCTCATGAGAAGAAGGATTTGTTTGTGCCTCAATATAGAAGTGATACAGAATTGGATGACGTACATATTAATAATAGCATCACAAAATTATAACTTATTTTTAATATCAACATCACCTCCATTTTTATAGCGAAATCATGTCCGTTTTGACTTTTGTTCGATATCGCTTCTCTTTAAATTCGAGTTTTCCTTGATAAAGACAAGGGTACTAATCGAGGGTATGCTCCCCTGCAATGAACTGATTATTGTTAAATATGCTTTGCTTTGTAAACTGTCATTATATCACATTTTAAACAGCTCTTCCTTCCCCTCCCCCTCTCCTTCAAAACAACAAAAATTGGGGGATATGGTACCAGTTTAGAAATCAATTTATAGTAGTACTTATGGGCAGCTGTAAACCAAGCAGAACACAGATAATGTACAAACTTTGAATATAAGCACAAAAGAAATCTCTGCGAGAGATACACGAAAAGACAGGAAAGGGGTGCGAGAGGGGTGCGGGAGGGGGGACCTTTCAAAGAAACCTCATCATATGACCCTGACGACTTAGATATTGACTCACCAAAATACTCAAAAATATATATTTCTTGTCTCATTGAGTCTTATTGCAGACACAGACGACCCTATTTCTTCAATCTTTTCGATACTGTTAAAAATCTCACCGGAAATATTTGGATCATCAAAAGTTCTCAATGACCCTGTGAAATACTGAATGAATCTAAGTCCTCAAAGACTCAAAGGTATTGAGTATTTCAAATGATACATTCACATAGAAAATCTATAGACACTGACCAGAATCTATGGTTATATGCATTAACAAGTAAGAATGGTACAGAAAAATTGGTTTGATTCGCATAATCGTAGATTTTACGTTGACACAGCAGTGAAGTAGCTAAGTTTGTCCGTGATAAAATTGAAATGACTCCCTCCCATTCACTAAAGCTTAACAACAAAAAAACGCTACACTTTCTCAATACAGATGAACGGTTTCTCACAACTGTCCCGATGTTTATCTGCATTTCATTTTATACAATAACATCACCATGAGACTGCTTTGAGATGTATAAAAAATGTACAAGTTTACAAAACAAGCTTTGAAAAGTTGAAACAATAAAAGTTCTAAAGAATGCACAGCTCTTTTTCATACCAAAATATTTCATTTCAGATCTATTTTGTATAATCTCGTCTCAAAAGTTCTTCCTCTTTTACCTTTTTCTTTTTTAATATTTTTATTCAACGATTCATGATTATTTTATTTTGTCATTCATGATGCCACCACTATGATGGAAGAAGTTATCCAAAGAGAAAGTAGAATTTACACTCACCAAGAAGGCTCGTACCCATTGGCTGTGATAGAGGAGAGAGCCAAATACGAAAAGCGCCAAAAAACAAAGGAAAAAAAAACGGGAAAAAAACAACAAAAATCCCAGAAAAGTCTAAGGAAAGTAATTGTGAGCTGCTCCTATCGATATAGTCTTACTGTTTCGGTGCAATCGTCACCAAACTTTGGTATCTCTACCTGTAAAACCAGACAGAAAGAAAGGAAACATTTTAGTGATCATCAGATAGGCCCTTATACAAATGAGGAAGTGAGGACATACTGAAGAATGTCTCTGAGTACATGGATCTGTTGTGCTGCTGCCACTACAGCATATGCAGGGCTCAAATTTAAGGTCATTCAACTGCCCAAAACGACCAAAAATCAAAATCAAAATAAAACCAAATGGATCAATTCTTATGACAAACACCGTCAGCAGATGCTTTCTACCTTGTTGGATTGCCGGCTGCTAAAATCATGGCCAAGAAAACAGTCCCATAAACCAAAGGCTTGCCAAAAGTTTGTCTAGCATCATGGAATGATCTTTCTATTAAAAATAGGACCACTTCTGTTGTGATGTGATCATCAATGCTGATTCACAGATACTGGCGATGACAGAATCCTGGCTTTGCGGCGATATTTGAGACAATTTTCCTCTCGCTGACATTAATAATACCTTAAACAACCAAAGAGGTGACGGCATTTTGAGTACACAAAAGATTCAAAGATGACTGATCACCCCTCTACCACACACCACCATCACAGAAGAATAAGCTGACAATGAATTTGTTCAGGAAAGAATTTGACAGCTTCTTGAGACACTACCATTGTCCCTGGCCAGCTTGTTAAGCACTGTGATGTATGTACAAGATGCATTTGGCTGTGATGTGATGGTTTTGTTAGATCTTTTAGATTTATTTGGCCGTGATGTGATGGTTTTCATAGATCTTTAGATTCATCTGACCGAGATGCGATCGTTTTTTTAAATCTTTTAGATTCATCTGGCTTCCGTCAACACATCCATCCTGCTAAAGTCAATGTGTGTGATGATCGATATCTTTTCCAAAATTTGTGACAACCTCGGCGAGTCTAGTGTTTTGCCATATCACTCATGTTGCAAAGCTCTCGCGACTGATTAGCTTTGATTTTTTCAAGGAAAAAAGGGCGAAGACTCTTAGATAAGTCTGACAAAATTGATCCTCCTTAGTTGTACATCAATCTGATGAATTCGTGTGACAGTGAATTCACAGCGTTTCAAGAGGTGGCAGTTTAGGATGTCTGTCGGATTGTGATGTCAGCCACAAAGTCTTTCCAGTTGGATCCAATTCCCACCGATCTTTTAAAGTAATGTTTGGAGCCACTCCTACCACATTTGACTAACATCATAAACTCATCACTTCCATCTGGTATTATGCCTGAATCACTGAAAGTGGCGTGAGTTAACCCACTAGTAGAGAAAGAAAACTGTGACAGAAACGAGCTGAAAACTGAACAGTCGATTTCAAATCTCAAGTTCATGTCTAAGACAATTGAGCCTATGTCGACTATATCTCGTGAACCATGATATGTAAGCTCTGAACCAGTCCGCCTACCAGAAATATCACTCTACAGAGACTGTTCTTATAAGAATCCATCACGACATCTAACTTGCTGTCGACCAACACCTCAGTATGATGCATATCAGTATTGGTTAGGATTGCAAAAGTAACTTTTAGTAAAACAAAAAAATTTCATAACAACATTGAGAACCATGAAATGTGAGTACTAATTTAGGCAGTTACAAAAGTCTCCAATTTTTTTTGCTAAGAACAATACTTTGTTCAAAGTATGATTGTAGTTAATCAAACTTATAAAGGTGACAGGTACCACCTCATGGTTAAGTTACATTCACATTCACTAGGTGCCCAGAACAAGCAGGTTGTGGTCTTACTTTGACCAGTTGCAACCTGATGTTGCATGATACTCAATCAGGTTTTGTGTCCATGATGAAAGTAAGCAATCATGCCTACCAAGCTTGCACAAAACTATCACCACTATTACATTGTGTAGAATCATTAGTATTTTCTGTATTTCAGGGTGAATAACATTATTAAAAAACCTCAACGTTGCTATTCAAAAACTTACCATGGTGTTCTTACGACATGCTTGTACAAACATCAACAGGTGAGCCCATCTGCGTGAGGACTCTATCAAGCCACTGAAGTGGGCCGTTGAGGTGAAGCTCGATCCAGCAAGGGGTAGATGTTACGGTTTGACGTCTGTAATCTGCTCCCCAGCCTTTCACAAAGCTGAGTCTGATGGCACACATACGTGTCAGCTGGTAGACAGCTTCGAAGCCTTGATTCACAGACTGCGACAACTGGGCAGCAAACTCTTGATTGTTGAAAATTTTCAGGTTGCATCCTGTTGATGGAACATAAATCATTTAAAGTCAGTCTTTGTTCTTTATTTTATTATGAAATATAGTGATGGGAACGGGTAACCGGTCCAAGCCATTCATACCCGGTCTGATAAATTCAAACCCCTTCCTCCCCTTGCCCATTAACTCAATTCAACAAAACCACCTTTCTCCCATTCCCCATCAACTCAATTCAAATCAATTCAACAAAATTCCCCTTCCTCCCCTTCCCCATTAACTCAATTCGATAAAACCGCCCTTCCTCCCCTTCCCCATCAACTCAATTCAAATCAACTCAACAAAACCGCCCTTCCTCCCCTTCCCCATCAACTCAATTCAACAAAACCTCCCTCCCCCTAAAAAGCACTGTAGTTGTAATATAAGTATAGTGCACGCTATTCATTGTCAGGCAGTCTAGAAACGGAGCTTTGCCGAACGATGTTTGTTTCATAACGTTGGAAGTTTTGTAAGTTAAAATTTTAAAAGATTGTAAGACAGATTCAATCTCTTTTCATTTTATAACAAAATATAGCTACTCTAAGTTGTTATTTCAAAATTTTCATCAGTTTCGTGACAATGTACGTTTAAAGTTGTCAGTATTTTGCATCCGCAACTGCAAAATTTATTTATCGCCAGACACGCAAATATAACAAATTTTTCGAGTGCCTACTCCCCCCAGGACCCCCACAAGGGGTTCCAACCGTTGACCCCACCGGGGCCCTAAGGGCAGGCCCCTGAACCCTACGCCATTATGCTCCCACTTTATGCATGTTCGCAATGTTTTTTTAAAGTGTGTTAGCAGAAAATTAAACAAGGTAAACTGCTCCCATTCCCCATCAACTCAATTCATCAACACAGAATTCCTCTGTTACCAACCTGGTGGAATCTTACAGACTGTAGCTGGGTGCCACCCGTACCGCTGGTTACAGTTAGGGCTCTGAACAAATATACTGCTGTCACTCAAGCACTCAGCAAAAACCTCACCACCGATGTAATATAGGCGAACACCTTTACCTGAAATGCAAAACAAAAATAGTAGAAATATTCAGGTCTGCTTATGGATGGGAAAGTTATACCAAGCCATTCTTAATTTTATCTTTCTTAGAAATACTACAAACTGGACTGTCTAGTACCATAGGATATTTATTTATTAATGGGGGGAAAAAATTATAATATGTATATAAGATGTGAACCCTGTTTGCTTCAAGTTCACCTTTCATACCAGATAACTTGATCATTGTAAAGGTTTTACTTTCTGAATGACAAGAATATTTCTACAGACACAGTTGCATTTTGATGAAATTCTAAATTATTCCGAGAACTTGACAGCTATGTTTAGGAAACGTGTATTTAGAGGAGTGATGTAAAACAAACATTCCCTCTGTATCAAGCTTTCAAGGATAAATCAACAAGAAGATATTAAAAGCAAAAGGAAAGCTTTTGGAGAACATTTTGCCATTGTGACATCACAGACCACTAACTATTATATTCCCCAGGGAAGAATCAAGGTTTTAACTAGTCAGAATA
The DNA here is from genome assembly GCA_000934455.1 of Apostichopus parvimensis. NCBI lineage: Eukaryota > Metazoa > Echinodermata > Holothuroidea > Aspidochirotida > Stichopodidae > Apostichopus > Apostichopus parvimensis. The sequence continues at coordinate 102,441 of KN883213.1, read as the reverse complement.
AGTTCCATTCAACCATCAACCATATTATTGAGAGTTAGGGACAAGATACTGAGATGAGATTTCAACTTACAGTGAGGAATATTATTCTATTTGTAGGTAAGGGTTTGTTGCCTGCCGTATTATCCCTTTAATTCTCATGCAAACAATGAATAATAACCGTTTACATAGATAAGCCTTTGTAATGAAATCTTCAATGTCTAATAAACTTGACACATTTTATGGAGATATGTTTACAACTTTGATTACTTTTGCTTCTAACATTGTACAAATTTATGTTTTGATGGAACACGCAGCGTGACAAAAAATTCAAAGGTTCCGGGATCCCGCATGTCGACTTTAAACAAGAATACATATTGTGAATGACTTTAGTATTCTCCGAAGAGGTTAACCTGCGGTTTGTCTAACAGGAAATTTGTTTGCTAGAAATGATCATGTGGATGGTAACCCTAGACTGGGATTATTATTCAGCTATACAAGGCTGATGTGTAACATTGTATACTAACATCCTGAAACTCAGTAGGATACTGTGCTATTACCCAGAGATAAACTCACCCATCTCCAATGGCACTCACACACTATATACTTGTAATGATGATGAACGTAACGTTGATACAAACTTCAGTGACTATTCACTAGGGATGGAGATATCTTTTGTATGACTGACATACTATGAAGGGGGGGGGGGGGTTGAACGTTCACAAATTTGAAAAGATGGGTATATACCTCATGGTACGTTTATTAAAAAAAAAAAACAATCTCCAAATTTTATCTACACATGACAGATTTATAGATATATCATGGGCTTCTCTTCTCCGCCTGCTGTCACCACGGCTGATAGCATGACGGCAAACCTGAAACTTTCTCAAGCCAGTCGATAAGAGTAATTCAGGAAGTGCTCGGGAGGGAAAATTACGAGCCGAGTAATTATAATATTCTGTTTATTTGTAAAAAATAAACAAAATAAAGTCGAGAAGCGGAAGCAGGAAAGTATACTTGCTGGGCTACTTGTATTCTGCTTACCGATATGTCGTCTGGTCTGTTCAATGATAGGATCTCTGTTGACATTTGAAAGTAGACCGAGGCAGAACCTCTCCGAGCTGGATGGGTCTGTGAAACCATCGATAGTAAGCGATGACTGCGATGCATGAAATACCTCACCTATCCTGCGGTTCATTTCATAGTACGTGATGGAGCACCAGAAGGGAGGCTCACAGTAGGAGATAGGTTGCATATCTGTACGGAAGAAAAAATATACGAGAAAGGAAATCAATAAACGACACTCCCATATAAAACATACCGCAAGTGATCATCACACATCGTAACATTAAACAATTAAAGCAGAGGGATTAAGGCACTTGAAATCTGTCAATTTTGAAATTAAGTTTAATGCTGATAATCTGCAAATGTTTACTGCAATAAATGCAATACAATGATAAGCTATGATACTGGAAGAGCAAACCTGCGGAATCCCAGTCCTATTGATGAGCTTGTACCTTGATGCTCGGTGTGTCAGTCAAGACAGGTATTGCAGGTGGAAGTTACTTAAGGCCTGTTTGTTAACCGGGTTTGACAAGCACATAGTATAAGTTACAAAAGTGAATACAAATACTCCAGAATGGCCATCACATAGGCCACAACAAACAGAGCGATGGGAGTCTCTCAGGATACCACTGTAGAATGTTAACAGGTGGAAACCCAGCATAGAGGGTCTACCCATCTACTGTTGAGAGATCATACTCTGTGAACCCATCATAGTATGAGGACAAATGACTTGCATGGTCCTTCAGCAGATTGTGTCTATATAGTGAGGGGCAGTTAGGAAATGTGGCCAGATTGCCAGCTGGCTTCAAGGATGGTACAACCAGTGATCTGTACTGATAAGTATGAGCCTCTTGAATCAGTGACTGAAGGTTACAAAGTACCAGACAGTCTGAACACTGATTGGATCAGGTTGAGTGACTTGATATTTCAGATGAGTAATTCGTCCACCTGTCCAGAACCTCAGTGGGCAGACGAGCCAGTGCTTCCTCTGCAACCAGGGGACAATGACAAGGAAGTCTTGTTCTTGATTTAATTCGGCAAGAAGATTTTCAACTCGAGGACACAGCATTTTCAGGCCCAGATTGTCTGTGTGAAAAGTTCTTGTTTTAACTTTCTCAATCTTTCGACTGCTAAGCAGATGCAAAAAGGTTGATGTTCCTGTTGCTATAGATATGATATTTGATATTTATATAGCGCTTTATACCAGCGATAGGTCTCAGGGCGCTTTACAGACGTTATATTACCCCTGGTCAATGATAACCTGTCCCAGAGACAATCCCTCCAGTCGGCAGCAGTTATATACTGCGCCCAATGACAAGTTACCTCACAGGTACCCATTTAACCCCTGGGTGGAGAGAGGCAAGTGAGATCAAGCATCTTGCCCAAGGACACAACGTAATGAACTAGGCATTAAATCGAACCAGCAATTCTTGGATCACAAGTTCGACGCCTTAGCCAATTGGCCACCACGCTCTCTATAGAAGAGGGACCAAAGTTTTAAAACCTTATATGGAACCTTTTAAACTAGACAAGCAGGCCTATCGCTCAGAAAAAAATAAAAACATTGCAATGGCAAAGAGCTAGCTGACAACCTTACTTTGAGTACCGATCAATGCATGCAACTGCTACTTGATAACCTGAGTTAAATTCTTAAACTGACAAAAAACTTAAAGGAATAATCCAATGACTATTTGATGGATGGAAGGTGATGAAATCTTGGTTGAAGACCTACTGTCAAAATCACAAAAGTGCAAAAAACAGTTGGATTAGGTGGTGCAAGTGTAACAATGCAATTATCTGGCAATAGTTTCTACATTCATACTGCAAACTACTGTTTAAAGAATTGAATCTTCGGTTGAACGGTACCACTGGATGTATTCAAATATTTGTATTACTGAAAAGGGAAAATCCCCTTCCACTTTGTACCCAATCTCTTGGGGATTGCTTGGAAAACAACAACTCCAGTCACAATACCTGTTTGAAGATCTCTTATGAGTCTTACATATCATCTAAGTTAATATCATATTAGGCCTTTGACACATATACCCTATTAATAGAGAAGTATCAGGGACTATGAATTCCCAGAGGTTGTGCGATTCTTTGAAATGTTAAAAATAGTCACCAGACTGATAAAGCAGTCAGAGTAAAGAACAAATGCAGCGGGAGTTCCAATTCCCTTGACCATTGCAAAGGTATTTGTCAGACTCATTTGTGAACATCAACCACGTACATATAGTCACACAGATGCACTGTCAAAGCATGGACATTTGTTTTACATATCTGAGCTAACAAATTGTGCACAAGTCAAGGCATCACATACATGTAACACACATGCCATCATTGTCACAGATTCCTTCGACCTTTGACAGGTAAACCAAAGCTGTAGCAATACTAACCCAACGAATCACTTGGACTTGGCGATGCTGCAGAACCTGCAAAGATAAAAACAAGTGTCTTTAGTCAGTTTGGTATAAAGGTATCCAGGTGCCTTTTATCCTCAAGTGATGTAAGAGGGTTTGGGCTGACTTGTTCCGATATCACAGCGCCCTCTGTATAAATGCCGGAGAGCCCAGTAAGAATGCTATGTGGTTACAGATTTGTCAGACTACTTCTACTAACAGATTTAACCTTTTTTTGACTTTTTCGTTTTTAAGTTTTTGTTTTCATTGTGTTTTCATTTCAAATGTTGGTAAGTACACAACTACATTTCATCTTGGCCGGTGGAATTTGTATCAGGTACCAGACTATATATTTTCAGGTCCTGTAACTTTCATTTGACTGTTGAGCAGTGTACCACCATTTTTTGAAGGGTTCGATGCAAACTTTATGCAACTTCAAGGATGCCTACAGCAGAAATTTGAAAACTTTATGTTTGGTGTCCTAATTTTCACAGAAATCTAGCGAAGAAGAACCCCTTAAGAGAGGACTAAAGGTTCAATGTCACTTCACATGTTAACTGTTTTCCTGCACTAATGATAAGTACCCAATGTAACAAACAACATTAATGGCTTTTGGGGGGGCTTTAAGAGGATTAACTTCTTTGCATTTGGTGAGAAAAGTGAGTAAACAAACCCAACTTTGTCTCTCTAGATGCCCAACAAAAATTAACTATATAGTAGTAACGTAATATTAAACAGGACGTTCTTCATTCTTGATTCTATCGGGCAACATTTGTCATCAGAGACTAAGAGCCGTTTCTTATTCGATACCGTGTACCCCCCCCCCCTCCTTGTCATGATTTATGAGACATTTGACCAGATGATGAGACGTACCATATTCACTACCATTTTGTGATGCCTCCATACTGTTGTCATTGGTATCACCATCCTCACTCATGTAACCAGGAGGTGGAGTCTCTATTGAGGAGAAATAAATAGAAAGAAAATATATATTTACTATATCATATACAATAGTGCACGGCAGAACCTTTGTATGTTCCACGATATGGAATGTTATTATGACATCATTTTGACCTAAAGATGCAGAAAAGATTTTTTGTTAGCAATTTTGTTAAACAATGAACTTCAGCCAATATTACTGTAAATGCTCTGTTAGACGAAAAACACATTAGCTTACACAAGGAACCTTGCTCATTATTGTTACAATTCAACAATTTTCATAAGCACATTTTATGACTGAGAAGGGATTTTGTACAATGTCTATAGACATATGTGTCTTTTACAATGGCTGTAGTTACACATATCAAACAGAACAGATGCTGGTACTACACACAACACTAATCAACAAGCTGTGACTTTTCCTTCAGAATGTACTCAACCTCTCTGTTTCTGCATTTCCACAGAATCATTTATCCAGTATCACATGGCAAAATGCACTGCAAACAAATGAGAAAATTTCTATGATGCACGTACAAAGTTGTATAGCAGTTTGCCACACAGGAATGATAGTACTTCAAAAAGACAAAGCTCAAAACCGCCATAACTGCTACATAAGATGTGAACAATAAATTCCCTCATCAATTTCTGTTCAATTTACATCGTGTACTGAATTTGGCACCCACAACCTAAATGGTACCACAATCAATCATAACAAGGACTAATACAGTAAGCAGTCTTACAGATGAAATCTATTAAATCCATCCAAATCACTCCAGGATAGCTGTAAACTGACCATAAAACTTGAAAGGTTTACAAATTTGCAACCATAACAGCCGACAATGAATCTCTGGGTATATATGCTGTCTCCGTATTGGATTTGATAAACAATTAACAACTACATAGATCTACACAAGTTATCCTGGGAGGTATTTACTTAATCAGAGGTGGGCGCAAAATTGATATGTGCCGCAAGCAAACACGTAGAGAAGGCACCATTTTCATGAACTCAAACTGCGCAAGTGGGAAGCTCGATCGAGGTCAGGTCAAGTGAGAGTAAATTTTGTTTACATCGAGTACAATGTGCACTGTGTAGCACTACGGCCGGTGGGATGGTGAAGAGTTAAAAGTGTTTGTTCTCGTTTGGTGAGTTCTTGTTTTCACTTGTAGATTGTAGATTCTGAAACTATCGAAAAACAACCACTGACGTTATTCTTTCAGCTTTCAGTGGTAATTAATCAAAGGTTTTCC
>KN883213.1:0-20251 GCA_000934455.1 Apostichopus parvimensis | reverse complement strand
ATAATAATAAATTATGGAGATGAGGAGCGTGAAGACAGATATCCTGAACAACGTTTAACACAACACTTTGATTTGCTTTCCCTTTTTGATAATTTCAGCTCTGAATGTAGTTGATTTAGGTTCCTGTACGTTACCGGGTTTAACAGATGGAGATCCAGTGGGGTGCACCATATCAATGGGTTCTCAGTATGCCACTTGTACCGTCAGCTACAGCGGTGATGGATGTTTTGGACTTGACCTGATTACAGCTGTTGGAGCTCCTGGTACCCAAGAAATAAGCACAACTAGTGCATCTACTACTGTCACCATCCCATCTGCAGCTGGATCAGGTATGAATAGAAAGATAAAAAATATCAAATCTCATCACTCTCATGATTGTTCATGTAACACACACAACACACACACATGCACCAACACACACAAAAACCATTACAATTAACAGTCATTTTCTGTAGTTGTCAGGAGGTTTATTCCACTACCAGACACTAAAGAAATATCAATCGGATAGATTAAATCAATATGTTAGTCTCTATCAGTTCAGCTATAAAACATGAATAATCTAGATTAGCTAACTGGCAAGAAAAACTCAAGCCAAATATGACACTATTGAGCCACATGTGAGCTCCAATGTTTTTCGTTATCTATTAAATTGTTTACTTCCTGTCATGGACATGGGTTTTGCAAATACTGAATCTAACATATATAGACTCTTAACATGACTTAATGATGTCATTAGTTTTAGTGTCAACATTGTTAACATTCTACCTTGAAAATAGGAAGAAGAAAACAAGAGAAAGTAAAGGTTTTCAGATCCTAATGACACTATGACATCACAGGTTTACAACATGACAGCTTCCAGACATGATTTTAGGGAATTTCCTTAATAGAAATATATTTGTCTTGGCTGTTTTCTGGGGAGTTCTTCACAAAAATGTCTTTCATATAAGCCTAAGATGATAGTTGGGATTGCTTTCCCCTTTAAATGTGGTCACTGCAGTGATGGTTATGGATTTTATGAACACCCCATACCATTCCTACCCTGAAATGCATTGTGGGAAGAGAACTTTCACAGATGAGCCCATGTAGTGTCAACATTTTACTTCATTCGTGATGTTTTGTAGGTGTTTTTGTCAACGTTTCTTTCAAAACACAGTAGGATCCTAGAAGCTACGGCAAACAGCATTAACAAAAGCACTGTAGCAAGGTGTCAAACTTTCTGTGGTACAGTCAGTTTGTTGATTCATAAGCAAGGCCATGTTGTAAAGCTGTACTAGGCAGTTGTATGCTTCACAGTTCCTCTAAAGTAAGGAGGTATGTTACTCTGTTCATTGACAGCTTGTTGGGTTCTTACAGAAATCCTTGAAAATGTTTTGAAAACAACTTTGGGAAAATGAGCTATACTTCAACAACATAAATTCCCTAATTTACGAACACCTGAAGTTCTAAAACCCCTATTCCATATTATATCCATCCTGATAGAGTAGTTCTATAAGATCCTGATTGTCTAGTTGTAATACCTTGTTTGTGTTTGTAGTAGTATCTTCTCTGTCATGTTCTAGAATCATGACAGTGCAATACTACTGTCCTGGTTGTTGATTTACTCACACACATATTGTTTAGTAATTACACGCTGGTTAATGCTGAGTACTAGTACCCTTGTTGAGTACTAACACACTGATTATGTAGTATTTGCTCCCTGATTGCTGAGTACTAGCACTGGTCGTTGAGTACTAGAAACAGATTGAGTACTAGCATCAGATTGTTGAGTACTAGCAACAGATTGTTGAGCAATAACACCCTGGTTGTTGAGTACTAGCACACTAACTGTTGAGCACTAACAGCCTGGTTCTTCAGTACAAGCACCCTGATTGTTGAGTAGTACTAGCACCCTGATTATTGAGTACTATGCCCTTAATTGCTGAGTTTTTGGAACTGGTTTTGGAGTACTATAGCACCCTGATTGCCGAGTACTAGCACCCTAATTGTTTAGTAGTACTAGCACTCTGATGGTTTAGTAGTACTAGCACTCTGATTGTTAAGTACTATGTCCCAGTTTAGCACCTGATTGTTGATTATTAGCACCACGATTTTCAAGCTGTAGCTCTTTGCCAGTTGCCTACTGCTGCACATTGATTGTCAAGGGTAGCACCCTGATGTCATAGTGCGAACAACCTATTTGTCTAGTTGGAGCATGCCTTATGCAGGCGCGTATCCAGGATTTTCTAACCCGGGGGGCGCGAATTACTATCTAAGCGGAGCGCCGGTTGGCGCGGAGCGTACAAGAAAATTTCTGGTTTTGATACCCCCCAGATCACCGGAAATGGCACTTCTCGGGCTTGAAAATGACCAAGCAGTTGTACACTTTTGCCTGAGAACCAAGTATTTCCCAATAGTTTTTTTTTCCATCCATAACCTTTTGAAGATTGTCACCAGTCACACATCATGTTCGACCTCATTGCATGTCCTGTGGATCATTGCTTTTGTAGGTGATTCTATACGTCACGGCCAACAATATCCGAAAGCAACACATTTCAAGGTTTTAAGCCCATTATTTGTTCAGAATTTGAAACTTCACATTTCTTGTGAATAAAATCACTTGAAAACATACCCATAATGTTGCACAAAATTCAATCTATGGACAACCAATATTGAAAAACCTCCTTGAACCCCTAACAGACAGGTCAAATTGCACGAGTAGAGGGAAGTATGATGAAGAATGTTGGTGAGGAAATTTTCGAAAATTCAGACACAGTTAATTTATTGGTGTAGAAATATTAAACCCTCTTATAACGGCTATTATAAAACTTGGTTGAAGGAAATGCGCGCGCCCCCAACGCCCCCCCCTGGATACGCACCTGTTATGTCATAGTGAGAACAGCCTATTTGTGTAGATGGAGCATGAACCTGATGTTATAGAGTGAACAGCCTATTTGTCTAGTTGGAGCAGGCCTTATGTCATAGTGAGAGCAGCCTGTTAGTCTAACTGGAGCAAGCCTGATATTTGTCTAGTTGAAGCATGAACCTGATGTTATAGAATGAACAGCCTATTTGTCTAGTTGGAGCAGGCCTTATGTCATAGTGAGAGCAGCCTGTTAGTCTAACTGGAGCAAGCCTGATATTTGTCTAGTTGGAGCAGGAACCTGATGTCATAGAGTGAACAGCCTATTTGTCTAACTGGAGCATGCCTGATATTTGTCTACAGTAGTTGGAGCATGCCTGATGTTATAGAATGAACAGCCTATTTGTCTAGTTGGAGCAGGCCTTATGTCATAGTGAGAGCAGCCTATTTGTCTTATTGGAGCATGCCTGATATTTGTCTAGTTGGAACAGGAACCTGATGTCATAGAGTGAACAGCCTATTTGTCTAGTTGGAGCATGCCTTATGTCATAGTGAGAACAGCCTATTTGTCTAACTGGAGCATGCCTGATTTATGTCTAGTTGGAACAGGAACCTGATGTCATAGAGTGAACAGCCTATTTGTCTAGTTGGAGCAGGCCTTATGTCATAGTGAGAGCAGCCTATTTGTCTTATTGGAGCATGCCTGATATTTGTCTAGTTGGAGCAGGAACCTGATGTCATAGAGTGAACAGCCTATTTGTCTAGTTGGAGCGTGCCTGGTGGACTATTGCAGGGCTGGATGATAGTTTGATGTTGATGCACATTGTGAAACTTTTTTTGTGCCCAATCTGTTGGCCACCCAAACATAATGGTTGTATCTACTCTAATTGTAAATGACAAAGTTCACTTTTATATATAAGCAGCCATTCAATATTTTTAGTTATAACTGCTAGGCTGCAAGCACTTACTATCAGTCATCATTTTATTGCCAACATTTGTAACAGTTTTCTAAGAATGTTCTTTTTATTACAATTGTTATTTCCTACCTTTATTTTTCTCCTTTTTCGTTTCAGAAATATCTTTTGCGGAGAGTTCTATCTTTGTTAGTGAGGGAGTAGGCACTGTAGAGGTTGTTGTTGTATTATCAACAGCAGCAATTGCATTAACAAATGTTGGTAAGTCGTGCATTCAATTCAGCTACAAATTGCATTGAAATTCTAACAATGTGATTTTCATGATATTTAAATCAATTAACTGAAACCAAGTTTATTCCTGGAAGACATAATTTGACTAATTCTGTTTCTGTCGATGTCAGCTGCCATTATCTCTAGCATATATGGAAAGAGATTGTCAGGTCTGCAAGTGCATTACAGTCTTATAATACATGCACTTTATGTATACATAAATCACATTCTCACTGTGCTACAATATTCATATTTAATTTACATTGGATAGAAAAAAAGAAGAAAAAATAGTGAAATGAATTACAAGGAAAAGTACAAAACATTCTAAAAGTTAATGTTCAGCTGAAAAATGTATCTCTCAAAATATCAAAGAATAGTGCTGGATTTTCCCCCCATTTATCAATTATTTGTGTCCATTTTTGTCCATGCTTAGATTAGGTGAGTAAGTTGCATATGGAGAGAAGGTGACAAATGAGAGGAAGCCCTTAGGGGTAAATAAAGATGCCAGGGGAAGGGTTTGTGATGGCAAGGAGTACTTTATAGGTTTTGCAGTCAGTTGACAATCACTGGCATGCCTGTTGGAATGTTTAATGGGGTTTCTTCTGTGTACATTGTAATCGGTCCACCGTATATGATAGTATTATCTTTTCATCTCATCTAGCCATCACTCTAGAAGCAGTAGCAGCAGGCGAGACAGCTGCCACAGAATTTGACGACTTCACCGCTGACACCTTCGCTGTTGTACCCAATGGTGGATTTAGGGGAACCGCCGTGGTCACAATCATTGATGATTCCGTATTTGAATGTTTAGAGAGCATTGTGTTTAGTTTGACAGCCCCAGGAGGAGAGACAATTTTGGAACCGATGACTACAACCATCAATATCATAGATGATGATACAGGTAATATTAAAGCATTGATGATGGCAATGATACCATTGATGATTAGCATTGTTCTGAACCAAGTATTCTGTGTTCCGGAAATTACATTTTAGCTTTATTCAAACTGCTCGCATCTGACGGAAACAGCTGTTGTATTTGGAGGAAAATAAAACCAAAGTACACATGCACAACTATTCCTATGCATAGCCAGACATATTATTATTGAATGGACGTGGTTCTGTTGTAATTTTCTGTGCAGCGTTCATGTCCAGTCTTCATATATCGTGAAGAGCAGCAATTGATGCATGATTTTTTGAATCGACACTGAGTTCAAATTGATTTACGAACTGTAATAGAAAAGGGGTCGGAACAAGTAGGGGTTTGGCTGACTTGGCAGTGACACAAGTTCCAAGTGGTTGCAAACATGTTTGAGATATTGCATCCTGGGAGTTTTAAGTTTTAAGATCCTAGTATCAATACTGGATGGTAACAATTGAAATGTTTAACAGAGCACTGTGACTTGTTTTGTAGCACTAGGATCAGTGGCATTCATGGGATTAATAGATATCTCCCTCTGACAATGATGGTATGTTATGTAGTGCAAATGTTTATAAGGTAGAAAGCCCTCAGTATGAATAATGACAAACTCAATTGTACAAACAATTAACATATATCTATTCTACATCCTCCTTCACTGGTACCCAGATTACAACTGCATACTTATGACAATAAATACAGTGATACTAATTATAATAGTGATGATGGTGACCACATTTCCATATGCAGTCTCCAAAGTAGGCTTTTTTGATGTTGCAAGTTGTCATTAGTGTAACCTTAGCATTAAAGTTTTGCAGGCTGAAGGGTGAGGTAATAAATCATCACCAGCCTACATACAATAATGGACTATAAATCAATAAACCACATGGTAGCAGCTGGTGTCCATAGTATTATGTTTGGCCTGATGGTCCTAGAGTCTGCATTAGAAAAGATTGTGCAACCAATGACCATCAACCCCATTGTAACCATGACACAGAAAAACAGTTTAGTCATTTTACCAGTTAACTATTCTAGGGGGTAGCAATTAAAAAATATTTGAAGAGGAAGAGTTTAACAAAAGGTCCCATTGTAATTCTCCACCTCAAAGTTTGCCTCACGTTTGTCAAAGTTTAACTAAATTGTTTTATTAGAATGTATAAAATTATAAACTGAAGAGATGAATACATGTTTGCTTATCTATATTCAGCCTTTGGAAGGTTTGAGTTTATATGATGGTCATATGTTCCCCTAATCTTACAATGAATTGTCTCAAAGCTTCAGAAATTCATTCGATGAATCACTTCAAAAGCATATAAAGCACAACCATATTATGATTCAAATTCACAAATAATGTTCACAGATGATGTTGATCATGTCAGATTTAACATTTGAAAAGAGACAAAATAACCCGCTATGATCACAAACCTGTGTTTATTAGCTAGGGTAGGAGGTTAAAGTTGCTTCACAGATTATTTTTCATATTCTTTATGTGTGTTTTCATATATATAGTCAATATTGATGTGATGACCACCATGACTGCAGTGACTGTCAATGAGAATGTTGGCTGTTTCACTATTGGACTGGAAACCAGTGCTGTTAGTGAATGTCCTTACATGGGCAGTGAGTATATATCTGACATTGTATAATTTGCATATCGTATTGTGACAATTATCGGCCATTGTTTGAAGAAGGGTTGAGAAGTATCGGATCAAAAATATGCAACGTAAACATAAGCAGCAGCAGCAGTACATTCAGTGATTCGATGGAAAGAAAAACTGCCAAAATAATTCATGAAACAACTCTGATGAGGTATTCAAGAAAGGTTATCTTTTTAGGTCTTCAATTCTCTCTGTTGACCTCTTGTGATGTCTCTACATGGTAAATTCCTGATCATATCTCTGTTTGGTTTCGGTGATAATCCTAACTGTTGCAATCATGGTTGTGTGCGTGTATGGGAATGTGTGTTTGAAATGCCTCACTTGAACACTATACTGTATCTCAAGAGGACAATGTAACAAATCTTATATGTAGTGTGTGGATGGCAATATTTTGAGAACAAGGAACCCATTGTTCTTTCATTTGAGGTCAAAAGGAGGTCTCAAGAAGAGCGTTTGTACAAGTGAATAGATTTAAAAATGAAAATAATGGCATTAAAACCTCAAAGTATTCCTGCAATTTGGTTAATTGGAACAGGCTACTCTGTCTGTGGTACAGCAACCCCGAATGAGGACATCTATACTTCCGGTATTTATCAGCTACCTACTGCATCAACTTCGCAGCAGATTAAATTCTGCCTGAATGACGACTCTTTCCAGGAGGGATCAGAGACAGCCTACATAACTATCACAGCTCCATCTCCTTATGGATCCACCTTTCAAAGACTATCTGAAATCACCATTGTAGACAATGAAGCTAGTAAGTAAACTACAAAGTCATTTCCAACCGTCGAAAATATTCAATTATCCTAAAGTTTCCTAAAATGACAATGAGTTGTCTTACCTATTCCAATAGTACAGTTGATCGTCCAAGAAAGGTGCTCAGCTAGCGACCGACATATTATTTAAGCTGTAGGCAGCCCTCGATGTGTACAACAGAAATGTGACTTTTGGACAGTACGAGTCTTGGCTCGGCAATACAACTTAAAATAGACAGAATATTCATAGGATCCATGAAGCAGTTACCTGCAAGGAACAAGTAGATTCTGGATCACAAGCAAAGAATTTCTGCCAAACACACAGACACGACTATTACTGTTATCTTCAATTAAAATTCTCTTATATCGAAAAGCTACCGGGTGAAGATTATCTTTATTGTAGGATATGGAGTTTTAGGAATGGGAGACCTAATATATGGCTTACAAAAGGTGTATTGAATGAAGTTTTGTTTACCCTCATGTGCACCTTGTTGGGGCTTTTAAAGGAGGATTCAAAGAATATGGTTTGATATGAAACAAAACTAAAGATCAAAAACACAGCACAACACAACACAAAACAAAACAAATCATCAATGAAACAATAAGGTGGTGCAGACTTTAACTTTCAATTTTTAACAATATAGCTTTCAATATTTCATTTTGCTTTTTGTTTTTTTCCTCAATTTAAGGTTCTTTCTTACATACCTTGATAAACTCCTGTATTCCTTTTTGCTCATCACTTAATATAAACACAATAGGGTTGCAGATTTCAAAACATTTCTTCTGACTTTCTTACAATTCCAGCTGGTGGCGACTTAGTTAACATATCATTCACTGGTGGCAGTGCCACAGGAACAGTAGACGAAACTGGCCCCACAACAGCTGAAATTGAAGTTGTTGTACTAACACCCTTTGTTGGATCCGTCAGTAAGTTCAACATGTTGTTGATGTTTTCTTCTCTTTAGTTCGTTTTATTTATTTATTCAGTTTTTTTTTGGGGGGGGGGGATGAAGAGGTTATCGTGGGGTTAGATGGGGTAGTAAAGGTTTTTGAATGAATTGTGGGTACAAGATTGATTGTTGGCACTTTGTGTACTTCCCATCTTATCTTTCCTCAAAGGTTCTCTTCTTCTTCACTAGTATTAATTTTCTTATGTTTGATCCAAAAGGTCTTTAGAATCTAGTGATGTTTAACATAATTATTTACATGACTTTAAAACTCACCTTGATAGCTTCTTAAGTCAATTTTCCTTGAGTGCTCACGTATGATAGCCTATAGCACAAAACTTCGCTTTATAGCAAACACAGGGGAAAGTAACCTTACAAGCAAATGCATTGTGTTCATTGAGCACTAAAGACCACAGAAGTCTGTGCTACAGATTCAAGAATGTTTACAGACAATTGGTAAGGGACTGTTAGCCAATCAAATCACAGGAAATATAAACAAGCATCATTGACTAATTTTAGCATGGAAATATGTACCCTGCGGTTGTTCGGATAATCTTAGTTTTACTGTACTTCAACACTAGTTCCTCAATATCTGTGAATATGTTGAAGGGAGTAGGACAAAACATGAGGACTGTAAATTTTGCAAACTTTTAGCAGCATTTTAGTTCACTAAATGTGGGGATGTACTTGTAATGAGCTCTAAACTAATGAAGTAACATTTTCTTGAAATAATTTCACTGTAGCACTGGCCTATGGACCTGGAGATCTGACAGAGACTGCTGATTTTACCATTAGTACTTTAACGCTGTTGTTCGATGGCACAATCACCACGGCGACTGCAACTGTAACAGCTGTTGATGATGCTGTAGCTGAATCTGAATTTGAGACCATAGAGATATATGTCCTGACATCTGATAATCCTGTATATGAACACTCCAGCACAGTCACATTATCTGTAACAGACAACGACATAGGTAAGGAGATTATTCCATGTTTCTTTAAACATAAATAATAAAGTCCATAATTACCCAGAATATATGTTTTCGATGTACAATGTACGAGAATGTCACAGATGTTGACTCCTAATGTACAAAAGTAAAGCAATTTAAAAAAAAACATTCTAGTTATCCAAAGTTAATATGAGCTGGACTACATTTCCCTTGCATCACATGAACTTTCTTGATGTGTTTTCTTATGGTTTATTTGGTAAAATTTTGTGATTATTCTCACAGGTGGTCACATGTCACCACATCAGCCAATCAGAGCCATGACTAACTAATAGATAAACAAGGTTGTAAAATGTTCACATCAGTTCATCATCATATAGCAGTCGTACACCTTTCATACCAAAGACATTATGTTAAAGTTGAAACAGTTCTGTACTTTGTACACAAAACATGAGTCAGTAGATTGTTTTGAAACTCCTTAGTAACATGTAATTTTCCGAGATGCAGTGTGACTTGCCTATATGCCAGTCTTGTCAAGATGTTTTATTCTATGTTGAAATAGACAAAGGATATGACCTTTCAAGTAACTCTTATTTGTACATGTTATACTAGTCATGCATTTATTTATCCTTTCAGAGTTAAACCTGTTTCCATCTACTGTCCTTGCTGGAGAGGGTGCGATGGTGTACTTTGTCTTGGCATTGGATAAACCATCACTGGCAGCATATTCAAACGGTAATTAAATCAGATGCAATAACACCTGGATTATCTAGACCTGTATTATACAGATATAGGATCCAACTATTTGTTAGTGTATAATACTTGATATGGGATATGTATCCTCACTAATCAAGTTGTTTCAAAAATAATTTTGTTAAATACTTTTGTGTATAGTTACAGCACAA
This sequence comes from Apostichopus parvimensis, assembly GCA_000934455.1. Classification (NCBI taxonomy): domain Eukaryota; kingdom Metazoa; phylum Echinodermata; class Holothuroidea; order Aspidochirotida; family Stichopodidae; genus Apostichopus; species Apostichopus parvimensis. The sequence goes on along the minus strand of KN883213.1, from coordinate 10,100 downwards.
AATGATACAAATTCAACAATGATACTAGGATCCTCTACAGTACTCTATGTAAAACTGAAGTATATTCATGGCCCATGAATATAGCAAACTGTACTGTAACTTGAACATCAAAGAGTCAGTTATTTAAAACTATGCATGCATAAATTAACTAGCTAGTTGGTAATATATTAATTCATTGTATTTAATAATCACCAGCTAGTACTACCAATAGTTACTGTATTTCATGTGAGATATTCAGATAGGTATTCTTTATTATTTTCATTTTTCTGTTTCATAAATCAGTTTTGTCTTGTGTCTCCCGGTCTGACCTTACCTTTGTGACTAGGCCAGTTCAAACAGAATAGTTCTATGATAGATTACCAGACAAATGCAAACACAACACTCTCACCAAACTATATATACAAATTTGATTTACAAAAAAGTCCCCCAAATTTCACACAGTAAATATGGTTGAGGTGCCACAGATTCACTCTGAATCCCATGTATCCAACCTAGTTGGTCATATACCCCATAGAGCGACCACATACCCCATAGAGAGACCACATACCCCATATAGGGACCACGTACCCCACAGAGAGACCACATACCCCACAGAGAGACCACATACCCCACAGAGAGACCACATACCCCACAGAGAGACCACATACCCCATAGAGAGACCACATACCCCATAGAGGGACCACATACATGACTACCTTATGGCTCTTAGCACCGATAATTCTGTAATTTATAATCTGATACTCCGCCACTTGACTTATCTAACGCTCCGTTATGAGTCACTAAATACTATGGTAGTTAATGGCACTACAGTTATGTTGGGAAATGGCCTGAAGTATTGCCACACTGTAATTGCTAAAGAAGGCTTTGTTTTTGGGGAAACAGTACCCAGCGATAGAGGCCCTGGAAGTAATTTGGACTGTCTGGACAAAATGAATTTGTGAGTTCACAACAATGTTCGTAATTACAGGGTCTTGTTTTGTATTTGTCACATTATCTAACATCAATATGAAAAAACATGTGGAATAGTCTTTAAAGTTGATATAAGGAAATCATTTTGGTGAAATGTTATTTACAAAAAGTCTGGGAGCGGTGAGGAGGATTGGGAGGCGGGGGATGGTGGTAAGGAATTAAAAAAAGGCCCGTTTAATCATTGTTATGGATAAAGTAAGAGTTCTATTGTTGATAAACGTTACTTTTCAAAACGGTATGTACAAAGTTAGTTTTGGTTATGATGAGAATCGTGACCTTTGCATTCATGATGGCGTATGCATGTATGTGGGTGCGTTGGTGACGCCCAGCTTATAAACAGGATATCTGGTGAAGGGAAAGTCCAATTTTATATTTAGTGTGAAGAAGTATCACATAAAGCAGTGGCGGAGCGTCCATACAGTCAGGGGGGGTGGGCGGATGCCCCCCTGACAGACTCAAATGGACTGCTGGCACCCTTTTCAACTTTTTATTACCTTTTACTTATTCGCGATTATTGACTTTTTTTTTTATTGCGCTCTCATCTACCTATTGACATTTGTCACATTTTGTTGGTGTAATTTTCTGACAAAATGGCGATCACACCTATTTGTAAACGTGATATCTCAAGAAGGGAAGCTTGCGCAGATCTCATAATTGCTGTGTAGAAGTACCACATTGGGTGCAGAAGCCTTTTGTTTTTGTAGGAGGTAAAATGTCATTTGGGGTCGTCAGAGTGCAAATTGTGAAAACCTTGTAAACATGATATCTCAAGAAGGTAAGCTTGGGCTGATCACGTATGTAATATGTATATGAACCACACTGAGTACAAGAAGTCTATAGTTTTTGGTGGAGGTCAAAGGTCATTTTGGGTCACCAGGGGTCAAATTGTGAAAACCTTGTAAACATGTTATCTCAAGAAGGGAAGCTTGGGTAAATTTCATATTTGCTTTTTAGAGGTACCACATTGAGTACAAGAAGCCTATAGTTTTTGTTGGAGGTCAAATGTCTTTTGGGATCATCAGATGTCAAATTGTGAAAACCTTGTAAACATGATATCTCAATATTGGAAGCTTGGGGAGATCTCACACTTGGGTAGCAATGAGTATTACATTGATTAAATGAAGCCTATTGATTTTGGTGGATGTCAAAGGTCATTTGAAGTCAGATTCATGGTAAGAACTGCTCATGTTATATCATCGTAACCACAATGCAATTTTGCATGGTAGTTAGTTTAGTGCAATAACAATGGTTGAATGTTATGTTCACATTCTGAGATTTCTCATTGCATTTTAGTCGTATCAGCAGTGGACTTTAGTACTTCTGCAGCGGACTACAGCGCCATTACGGCTGTTGACATTGCCATTGGTGACCGCTTCGTTGATTTTCAGTTTGTTCTTGTGACTGGAGATGCCACAGAAGCCACTGAAATCGTAGAAATTGTAGCCTCTGCTGGAGGTGTTTCCACAACAGCCACTGTCACTGTCTATGATGAATCCAACGTTGGCACTAAAGGTAACAAACTTTACAATCTTTCCTACTTGGCTAGATATTTAGAGAGTTACTGCTTTCTAATATTAACATTGTTATTCATTTTAATATTTTATAAGATTTACCATTTATCCCCGATGCCTGTAAAGTTAGTGGAAGTGTTTGAGTCTGAAGCAGATCATGTTTATCATTTTAATCATTGTTGCTTTCTTCGAGTCTCAAACTCTGACTTTAATCAATATTTCCTTCCATTTCATTTTGCTTAAACCTGCCAAGATTGTCAAGTACTTGACTAAAATATTTTTAAGTTTTCACTATAACCCAGCCTATTTTGCCAAAAAAATGTATGATTACCAAAATCAAAATTACTCATTGACAATAGCTGCACTTTAGGTATATTGTATATATGTATTCTTTCTTACAGATGCTCTGTTATTAGCAAGTCAGTACGCAGTCCTTGAAGGCGTATCAACTTTCGACATGAATTTCATTACTGTTGGATCTATCCCTGGTAGTATAGGTGGGTATGCTTAATTATGCTTTACCTTCTTAACATTTCTTCCCAGAACTTCTTGTCAAAGGGTACTTTTATGTAACCTTTTTGCTATTTGGGGTAGTTACCCTCATTATAGTAAATAATTACACAGAATCACATATCTGGTATCTTATATTGCAAAGTCATTTTGCTAAATTGTCAAATTGGTAGACAAATGCAGAGATACGAACGAGTGTTTTATAAAAGCTGATCCAGAATCTTAGTGTTTTATCGTAAAAGAAATTTCTAACTCTTTAGCCACAATCCTGAATTGGGTCTTTTTGACCATTTAAAATGTTAATTCATTTTTAAATCCAGCCTGGTTCTACAGAAGAATTGGCTGGCCCCATATCCACTTAATAGTGAAATTGGTGTTTGTAGTATCCTTTAAAATAATCTGATTAGAATTTGAAATATTTAGTTGTGTTTCTATTTGAAACATTTCAAGCGAGATTAGGCTTTCACGTTGCATGAGGGCTGTTATAATGTGTAACTCCAACATTCCACAGAGGGGGCTGTCATATCGGTCCTAATGCGCATAATCTATGATGTTTACCTATCTCCATCGTAACATGTATCCATCTAATTGCTGGTAGTGAAAACACGTTTCAAAAGATCTCTTCTTCATAATTATGAGGGAAATTCTTTATACGACTAGTGATCAGCTTTAATATTCTCAGGTTTAAGCCCATGGCTTTCATTTTGGAGACTCTGATACAAGTTTAGTGACACTCAAAGTGTTTAGCGGACGTGAACGAGAATATGTCATAGAAGCTTTCTGATTGATTGACGAGCAGACGTGTGTAAAGTCAGAGACTGCATCTCTTTGTCAAATATATCAAAGTTTAAGTTCATGTATTGTTAATGTCAGCTATGAGGAAGAGGCAAGAGGGGATGATCTCATTTTTGCCAAAAACATGAGTTATAAGTTTGAGTTGGTGGAATGGGGAATATTTTTACCGGGGTTACTACCGTTGCTGTTTTATCACGACACAAAATGTCTAGTGGAGCAGTGGAAAATGTCAGGTGGGGAAGGGGTTGTGTTTTTCAAGCAGACATTCACCTTTGTTTGGAATGAATTCCGTAGACACTGGACCAATCAACTGACGTCAAATAATGAATGGGTATGATAACTAGAAAATATTGCTGCCTATTATCAGGGGTGGGGATGGGAAGGGAGTGGTGCAAGCATCGGAAGAGATATTAAAAGTGGGGGAGGGGAATGCACAAGAAACCAAGTAAAAAAAAAACTGCTTAAATCTCAAAACTTTAATAATCATAATTACAGTGATATCCTGTGATTGGATCTGTTTATAATAGCGTTCATGTTACTCAAGGACAAAAATTACTGACCTTATGGTAGTGTGTTCTATTGTTTTGTGAAGTTAATCATGAATTTCTGGAGATCTTACAACGTATATAACAAACAAACAAAAATTTCCTTCTTTTATGTCACAGGGAAATTGCACATTCAACAGCAACCCACAAAATAGTGTTTCAATACAGTCACACATTGTTATAGAACTTGTAAACGGATACAAAATGGCCACACATTGTTATAGAACTTGTAAATGGATATAAAATGGCACTCACAAATCCCTTGACTATGAACCTTCTATGTTGCAACTCTCTCTATATGCAACTCTGATAGGACCGATGAGACGGCTAGCGCCCTCTGTTTATTTAGGGCAAGCTGTAGTGCCTCATTGTTTTGAATATTGTTGATAAGTGCTAATTACTTAGTTAGGGCAGCTAACAATATCCACCATTTGTCTATTGTTACAGCTTACATTGTAAGAGCAGCTACCAATACCCACCATTTGTCAACAGTATGCCAATTTTCTTTTTCTTGCTGTTGACAGCTTTTGATCTTGGAACCTCATCAGCATTGTCCGGGGGGACAGATTTCACCCTCGCTCCAACAGCCCCAGGTTCTGCAGTTGTGCCTGGTGCAGGGATAGTCGTAAGCATCACTCAAGATAATATAGTAGAACAGGCTTCCACAGAGCAGTTCATCGTGTCCTTCACCAGTGACGATGTCTTCCCACAGAATAGTGCTGATGTCACCATCTTTGATGATGATAATCAAGGTGTGCTTCATTGACAACATTTCTTCTCTTTCATCAACTCTTTGCTTTGAGGTTGATAGCATTTTCTAATTAGATGTAGATTCTTAAAATACCTTTACTTAAATCAATTAAGAATGCTTCAGTGAAAATTGCTAAGTTGACATAATTAAGAAACAATTTATAATTGGCCTAGTTCCTGTCTTCGGGTTGGTGGTGGCATGTATTTCATTTCAGTAATTATCACAGCATGTTCATGCTACCGTCTGTTTGCACTTGCAACACAGAGTCATTTTAATTGTTTTCAAACTTTAACTTCAGGCTTAGTCACAGCGGGGGTTTGGTGTGTGCCATCATTTAGATATAACTCTCGATCAGCATGTAATGGTACTAAATTGTGACCGTCGTGGTTGACGTTATTGGTGCAAGCTTTTAAGAGCCATTACAGCCCTGGGTGACCTTTATATTTGCAGGAGCGTGGGATGCAACATTAGCACTTTAAGTTGGCCTTGTGTGTTTGCAAGAGTTTGGAATTAGCCTGTAAAAGGGATTTGTAAGTTGCTCATGAAATCTCAGTTAATACAAGTTGGCTACTGTCTGTTACATATGAATGGTGCAGTTCTGCTAACATATTTTGAACTGGTACACATACATTCTTGCTGAGTAATTAATTGAAACATTTTCTTTTCTTGTCAGTTACTGTGGACTGCAACACAGCTATGATCTACTCATGTGAAGATGATGGAGTAGCATTTGTTGAGTTTGCATACCAGAATGCTGCAGGTGGACTTATGATTGAATTAGGTGAGCATCATAGCAGTACATTCAGCTAAGTGTCTAGGTGTATGTGAAATCTATGTGGAATCTAACTAGGAGACCTATGTGGAATCTAACTAGGAGACCTATGTGGAATCTAACTAGGAGACCTATGTGGAATATCACTAGAGACCTATTAGGAATCTAACTAGGAGACCTATGTGGAATCTAACTAGGAGACCTATGTGGAATCTAACTAGTAGACCTATGTGGAATCTAACTAGGAGAACTAGTAGACCTATGTGGAATCTAACTAGGAGACCTATGTGGAATCTAACTAGGAGACCTATGTGGAATCTAACTAGGAGACCTATGTGGAATATCACTAGGAGACCTATTAGGAATCTAACTAGGAGACCTATGTGGAATCTAACTAGGAGACCTATGTGGAATCTAACTAGGAGACCTATGTGGAATCTAACTAGGAGACCTATGTGGAATCTAACTAGGAGACCTATGTGGAATCTAATTAGGAGACCTATTTGGAGTCTTACTAGGAGACCTATCATGCATGGTAGCTTCTCCATTAGCCTTGTTTCATCGATCCTGGTGCCAGTTTAGAGGTAACAGAGCCTCATGTCTGTCATGGTATGGTCTGTAGTATCTTACCATTAACATAAAATGCAGCTTCATGAAGAATATTGAGCTGAAACAGTTCTATACATTAGTTATTGAGTTTAATGGTTTCCACCATGCATGGAATTGACCTCTTGGGCATTATATTTTGATCAAATATTCATTTCATGCCATGCACTATTATCTAAAGAGTCCCACATTCTGAACGCATCTCTGCACAAATTCACTGCTTAAACACACAGTGTATTATTTCAGTGGTCAAGCCAAACTTGTCTTCACACACAGGAAAGTAGTGCTGGATATTAGAGCACTTGTGTTTACAATCATACAGGTGACTGGTCAATTAATTAGGCTTAAGGATGAATCCTAATGGCAGTATTTGGGATAGTTTATGCTATCAAGTAACAAGTTATTAATGCTTGAGTGAATTTGAGGAGGACTGTTTTTCTATAGGCAGGCTTGACCATCATGTTGAAGAATCTTTATGGTATATTTATTGTTCATTAAGTTGACACATTAATAAAACAAATTATCATACACCAGTGACATGTCAGTTTCTTTAGTGGTCAGTTTTTGCAATGCGAGACATTTGCCATCAAAGAAATGTTGGTAAAATATTGTAAATAAATCAATGTGTAACTTGTTATGTTGGCGTGTACAGGTGTCTTGTATGCAGATGGTACAGCCGAACAGACTATTGACTTTGATGTGATTGAGTCATCCATTGTAATTGATGAAATCACATCAACTGGTGTAGTCACTGCCACGGTGTCCATCCTATCAGACTTGGAGCCAGAACCAGATGAGGAATTCTACGTCTACGTTGAACACAACTCTTACCAAACTAGTACAACAGCTACCTGCACTGTGATCATTCTTGATGATGACGAACTGGGTAATTATTATTTCACGGCTACATATTGCTGCAAGTATATATCACATTATCATTGCCATATGTTCACAGAAATGCACATATTGTATGACTACACACCACATATTACTGGTAATGTTCACAGAAATGCACATATTTTATGACTACACACCACATATCATTGCCATATGTTCACAGAAATGCACTTATTGTATGACTAAACACCACATATCACTGGTAATGTTCATAGAAATGCACATATTTTATGACTAGACATCAAGAATCACTGGTAATGTTCACCGAAATACACATAGTTTATGACTACACACCTGATATCACTGGTAATGTTCACAGGAATGCACATATATCATGACTACACATCACATTATCATTGCCATATGTTCACAGAAATGCACATATTTTATGACTGCACATCAAGAATCACTGGCAATGTTCACAGAAATGCACATATTTAATGACTACACATCACATAGTTTAAAGAATGCACATATTTCTTGATTAGACATCAGACATTACCATCATATATTTTAATGATATGACATATACATATCCTGACTAGATATCAGGTATCATAACGATACATTGATATTCATAGACTGGAAATCACCCGTCATTGTCATCATGAAGATTAAAAGATATTTCATAAGTAGACATTGTGTCTCATTACCAGATTAGGAAATGACCATACCACATGTTTTATCACCACATGTACAACTTTATTCTGCAAAATTCACCAATCAGATCTTAACTGGAATATTGTTGTTACAAGCACAGCTCACCAATGACATTCTGTACCTTCTTAATGTAGATTTCACAACCATGGCCAAACCACTTAAAATAAAAGAACTTCAGGTTTACTACTTCTGTGCACCAAGATCACTACACTTATGAATATACAAATATAATGTTATCCCTACTTGTCATTTCAAGCCACCATCACTCTACTCTCTCTGCTCACACTGACTAAATAATGCTCATGTCATTTTTACTCTCACAAGTGTTCTCTCCTTTTTTTGTAACAGTAATTCAGATTGAGTTTCATGTCAGTTTCAAACAGTTATTGGACCATTTTTTCTGTAGCAGTTTGAGTACTAATTTTGCTATTAATACATTCCTTTATAACTCTAACTTTCCCACACTATTTGTCAATTATGCTTTACTTTGCATCAGTTAATTTTGTGAGATATGTGTTTTTCTTTGCACCCTCATTCTGCACCTTTCCTGATCTGTAAATTTCCATTCACCTCCCAGCTTCTACCACCGTGGTAGCTAGCACCACAGCACCTCTGAGCACCACATTCCGTGGGAGTACCACAGACACAGCAACTACAACAGACAGGCCAACGACAACAGACCTTGTCACAACGACCAACCCTCCCACCACCACTGACCTTGGTACCACTACACACATTGGAAGCACGACCAAACAACAAACTACCACTGACCGTGGCACCACCACCGATCAAGTTACCACAACTGGTAATCCATCAACTACGCCCGAAATCACTACTACTCATATTGCCTCAACAACAATTGAGTTGACCACAACAAACAGGCCAACGACTACAGAAAGTGTCACTACGACTGAACAACCGACTACAACCAGACAGCCGAGTACAACAATGCAACCAACTACAACAGATACACCAAGTACCACAGGTATGTCAACCCCTTTTATATCAATTTTGACAAAATGAGCAAGTGCAACTCCCATGTTACTTTAATCATTATTTTCATCCCCTTTATTACTGAAAAAAAGAAGAAATGACACATCTCTCTAGCCAAGAATAATGATACTTTGAAGCTGCGTTCACCACAAACTATTTCAAACTTTTGTCTCAACAGAGAAATAAATGTATCATTTGGTATCATTTTCACAGCTCTGTAGTGTATTTACTTTCTGTTTGGAGAGTCCTAGATGTGTTCTTTGGGGAAGTTCAAGTCCCTCATTGAGAGCATTGTGTCTGTGGAAGTATGCCAACACTTTATACAAGTTTCAAGAATAGTCCATTTATGATGGAGGACCAAGTCTATCATTGTTGCTTTTCTTTTGCTTTCAGGCAAAGTATCTACAACAAACAAACCTACGACCACAGTGCCTCAATCAACGACTGACCAAATAAGTACCACAGTTCGAGGAACGACAACTGAAGCTGTAACTACAACACAGCCATCCACAACTGAACCAGGTACAACGTCTGTCCTCCCAACTACCACTGACACTTTATCCACTACTGTTGAAACGACAACAGAAAGTCTCACAACAACTAATATGCCCTCCACTACAAACCCCCAAAGCACCTCAGAGCACATCACAACTACTGATGCACCCAGCACAACAGGACTTCCCAGCACAACAAAACCTGACACGACAACAGAGTTACCGAGTACAACAGTAGAAGGAACTACAACAGAACAGCCATCAACCACTCCTCTGCACACATCAACTCAGGTACCAAGTACCACAGACGTTTCAAGTACAACAAATCCAGGAACGACAACAGAGTTAGATACAACTACAGCAGAGGCTAGCACCACTGAGAGACAGACAACTTCAGTCTTGCCATCCACCACAGGTGTATTAAGTACCACTACCCCCTTGACCACAACAGATATGCCAAGCACCACTGACCACAGCACCACCGAAATACAAACAACCACAGAACATCCAACTTCATCGTTAATACCTTCTACAACAAGAATACCTAGTACAACACATGAAACTACAACAGATTCCATTAGTACCACAGCAGAGACT
>KN883212.1:139639-156437 GCA_000934455.1 Apostichopus parvimensis | reverse complement strand
GAAACATCAAATCGGTTGACAAATTTCTGATTTCCTTTCGGCATGAGATTAGTCACTGCTTGGGTATTCACAAAATTGATGGAATTGAATCCTATTTGTTTTGGTATATATACATACTGGTTCTTTGTCTAAAACTCTATGATAAATTCTGTAAAAGTTGTCACTTTGCTAGAAATATATATAAATGAATGAAATGAAAGAAGTGAAATCAATTTGATAGGTCTTGACTAGTAGAAGAGACAAACTCACGAAAGATCATGTATTAGCATCATGAACTGTTATCTTATTTCACATAGTACTCTCTATAGGCTAGAAGAATAATTCATGAAAATTTACAACAAAATTAACAAAATAAAATGCTGTGTACACCATGTAGCTGACAATATTGTCATATTTCATGTACAGTGTCAGCAAAAGTAATTCTCCTTATTTGTTACATACCCAGCGGTGCTGTTAGTTAAGTTGGAGAACATTTTGTGTTTTATAAATTATGAAATCTAACCAACATGGCTCAATACCCTGAATGTTTCATTGAACACTTACCCGTGGTTAATTATCATCCCAGTTTGTTAATCGTTTACTAATACAGTAATATGGATTAAACTCATTTCAATGTTTACATGTTACATTCATGAGGTTTGTTAAGAGTTTTTTAGAAAACTGTCCACACTCCACAACTCTTAGCCCATTTTGCCATTTCCCTCAACAGCAAACTACAGACACATCAGTTTCCTAGCATCTCAGTAAACTGGGAAAGTCAATTAATGATGACAAAAATGGTACTTACAAGTGCAAGAAAGGCATGGTTTACATTGTCTTACAATTAAATTTTAATGATGTCATGAGAAACTGAAGAACAAATATGCCTCTATAACTCTTAAAATTGACAGAAAGGCCAGGGATTCATTACACAAAATCCTGCTCTAACTTCAAAACCGACACGTATAAGCTTTACCAACAATTTAAATTCAGACATCCTGTTCATTAATGCTGAAAACACTAGCAACACTTATGTCTACAAAATTGAGTTCCTTGCCTGATAATAATGGCAGAACAGGTTCAGCATACAAAACAACTCCCATCTCATTCTCACCATAACACACAGCAAGATTCAGTAACACAACAGTAACTAACATGCCAGTGCTACTAAAACACAGTCAGCATCCATAGAAAAATATCACCAAAGATAAAATTAAAAACAAGTCTGCAAACCTAACTTACCAGTTTGTTGTCTTTTATAAGGACAGCTGTAATCATCTGTTTACTAAATGAGAGAACACTAATTCCACTAGTCCAGTAGTTTTAACAGTATATTTCTGGTTTTGGTAACATGATGTTCTTTTTATCCTGATGGAAATTAGGTTACTCCCTCATTCATGCCAGAATAGTTACATGGTGGTGTGGCCAGGTGTCAGCATACCAAACATAGGAGGACTGTTATATCAGTAAAATTTAGCCTTGCAAGACTGGCATTACTTTCACTCCATGGTAACTTATCCTCCAACCACAAATTAAGCCCTCAGGACTGCTGGAGACCAACCCTAACCCTAATGGGGCTATATTCCTTTTCTTGTTCTTGAGCTAATTTTGTTCTCTTTTTCTCCACAGCATTGTGATTTAGTGTGAATCATCTCTCTCTCCTCCCCATGAAGTCACATTTGCCAAGTCTTGATTCCAACATCAAGAATAACTTCAGTCAAGAGAGCTTTAAGCCAAACAGATTTGAGAAGTTCCACAGCAGCAGTCATGGATGACAATCTCAAAACACATTACGCAGCCTGGAGAAGTTTCATCTTTTCATACATGATCCACAAATACTACCAAAAAGGTAGAATTCATTGAGTAACCATTAAACTCATTCCAACTAGATCACAACACACTTTTAGAGTCTCACAAATTTGCACAGCAATGTAAGCAAAGCACTGATTGGTCAGACAAGTAAGGCTTCCTCCATTTTCTACTGAAGGTAAAAACATATTTTTCAATTATCCCACCCCACAATTGTAAATTTTAGTCCAAATATTTAGGCAGAATATTTTTAACCCGGTTAAAAAATTATAGTCAAAATATGAGCTTAAATAATGTGAAGGAAAGTGCTCATAACATCCCACACAGTTTTAAGGATGTTCCATTTTCTGAAAGGTGAACAGTTTATTAGAAGGCTGTTTGGAAGTTGGTGGAGCACTTTCAGTCTAATAAATTTGCTGCGGGATTGTTTTCAAAGTTTATTCTGATACCAGGACAATGTTCTGCGTTTACATTACTCAACAACAGCCTATCCATATACTCCCAAGTCACAGTATTTCAAGGTTTGAGTAAAATAAAACAACACCTGCATTGACTTTACGGAAGATTAAAGTGACTTGAATGTTACAAAAGTTACTGTAGTTTTGCTGTCCAAATTATTCCGATATGCTAATACTATGAAAAATATTCTGCTGATAAAATGTAGAGGACCAAACCAAATTTAGTCAATCAATTATCCAAATTTTGTGGAAACATCTGAGGTTGTGATTGGACGTGATTTAAATTGCAATCTCAGTTTGGTTTACTACGTCAGGTTGGGAAAAATTAGTACCGATTAAAATCAAAAAGCTGTTTCAGGAGGAAAACACCCAGATTTTTTTTTGGCTCTACAGAACGGTTCTTATACTTTCTCAGGAAGCTTTCCGTTCATGATTCACATATACAACTTTGTGGTATATAGTTGATGAAAACTGAGACAAACCCTACAGGTGATAAATTTTAAACCTATAATGCTGCATTATGACAGCAATGATGTCACATGAAAAGTATCGATTTCAATGTAACACAATTACACATTGGCTGCAAAAGTCATCTGCCTCCATGGATGAGAACTGAATTGTACTAGCAATACTTGACACTATCAACAATATAGGGGCAAAATGTTCCCACATAATTACCCAGCCCATGCATCTCTCACACCCCCTACCGTCTCCATGCCAACCCAAAACAGTTTTATCATCAAGCTTAATTTCCATTGACATTTTCTCATCGAATTTAAAATTAGCTCACTGGTTCATAATAAGCATCAGACACCCCTTTCCCATTCCACCCCCCCCCCCTCCACCTCCCTGGGAATAATTTATCCGGTATTACATCGCAAATGCTATACAAAATGGTGAAATTGTTATTATACAAGTCCAAAGATGTATATATAAAGGAGTCTTTGTACACAGAACCATAACTGTATATTAAATGAGACAAAGCTCTGAGCATTCAAAACTACCGCAAAAAATTTGACCACTAAAATATTCCCTGCTTTTCCCCTCACTTTATGTCAGGGTTGTGTCTGAAAAAGGTCTAATAATTGTGAATGGGAGCAAGAAGTAGAGTTTCACATGTGTGGTGCCACCTTGAAGTCTGGTCGGGGGGGGGAGGGGGGGCAGGGGAGGTTAAGTGCCTAACCCTGGATGCAGAGATTTACACTCTAAAATATTAGCTTTTCCCTCCGAAAATATATGATACATATTTATGTACCTAAAATCATTTTGCTGAGTATATTTCTGCAGTCAATGACACTGGGTTGTGTCCTAAAATGGTATCCCACACTGGCCCCAAGTAGTTATGACACATATAAGTTATAGGAGGCACAGAGTGAAATCAATAGGTCTTCTTATGTCGTATAGGTACATGCACTTTTCATTTCCTAATTTTATCATCCAGCTCGTATTAATTGCTATCATTAAATTAAAAAGAAAGATTTCACTAACTGCCTTAATTTAATAGACAAACTGGAGAATATAACATTTTGGATTCATAATAAAGTGTAGCCTACAATACATCTGTAAATCAGAACAGGGGAAAAACTTTCCAAGTTTTTCTTAATGGGAGTTTTAATCTAACTCACTGTTAATGAAAGTATGTTGCAAAACACAATTTTATATTTCCTAAGTAGGCCGCTCATTTGCATAAGAAAAGGCACGGTACTGAGCTTCCTACAGAAATTTTAAAAAGTGTTTTTCAGTTATAGGGACAATATGTTAGGGTTATTTGCTGTGGTCACAAATGTCTCAATCGCTTGTCAGACTATCAAACCCACCCTTTGTGGCTCTGTACAGTCATATCCTCTGTTATAGTAATATATAGCTCAAGAAATCATTAAAGAGAAGTTAAGCAGGTTTCATCTTGGTAATTAGTGCATATTACTACTTTAATATGATGTAAGTGTACACATTTCAATGCTGTTTTATAGTCTCGTTTGATTTCCAATGACACATAATGTTCATACGTTGACCTACTGTTGAATACATGCCAGCACTAGGATTACAAAAGTTTAGCCACTTGCAAACAATGCCAGTGCATTAACAAATATCTACTGGCTAAAATCAAATTCCCACTTGAATCAATGCAATAGCAACATTAATGTTGCACTGGCAGAAAACAGTGAAATCGTCCGACATTAGCCAGTAAAAAGCCCCAATTTCGAGCCTTGAGCTGGACGAAACACTTCAAATGGCAGTCTAGTATCGATGGTGCACATCACATTTTCCAAGTTTTCGTAAAAGAAAAAAAATAAAGCCACTGCAAAACCAAACCAACAAAAGAAATGCTCCAAAGTGGATCACTCACTATTAATTATAAAGTTAATGACGAGATACTAGCTCAGGGAAGTTGCGATAGCTAAACAAAGCCTTCCCTGAGCAACGTTTGTCCTGCGGGAAATACTACGCTCTTAACTAAAGTTTGCTGACAGAAGAAATGCAGATCTCATGCTTGGTTTAAAAGGTTACAAAAAATAGTGTTTTCAGGTTTTATGGAGTAAGGTATTGAAGCAATGAATTACTGCAAAAGTTTCACCCTTGGTTTGTGTAGGCCTTAATTTGTACAATGTTTACATCTGTTTTTGAATAATAGTTTATTATTTTATGATGTCATGATGTCACAAATCAGGTGCTATGTGGTATTCAACTTCCACACTAAATCCGTTAATAGATGATTGGAAAATAATTTTTACCTGTTCGGTTCCTAAACTCACACAAAACGGACATTTCGGTTCACTCTTTTCAACCAGATGAATCACAAATCAAGCAACTAGATAGATAGATGAACATTCACTTGATGATAATAATAATCATAATAATAAATGAGACTTATTGTATATAGCGCCAAATCAGTAGACAAAAGTCACTGCTCAAGGCGCTTTACAAAGAAAGCAAATTAATTCATACAGGGCGAATATCCGTATTTCATGTTAATTATTTCCGAAACATTAGACACGTCTACATACCCTCTGCGGGTTTCCTCTTTCTAAATCTCCCATGATCCTCTCTTCTCCCCAGGAGTTCCTCCTCGTCTTCTTCACATCCTCTCTTAATGAAGAGTTTTCCATCCACGTACGCGATATGTTTCCTTCTAAAGATGTGATTGGGATCTGACTTGCTGCGCCGAATCACTTTACTGGCCATTATCTCGGGGATCAGACTGCCAGTTTACAGACTTACTCGATTGATGTTTGAAAGTTAGAAATAATGTCCTGCGATGCTAGAGACATATAGTGGACAGAGAGAGAGAGAGAGACAGCAAATGCTTCGTATTGGAATAAATTCAGATCTGTGAGAAAAAAAAACACAAAAATGGTTATAAAAGAGAGATTTTCTTCCTAAATATTGAATTAATACTTCTTTACTCTTTATAACTTCAGATTGGTTTTAATACCAACAGCTTTAAATATACTACATCATGCGAAACAATTTAGCCATTCCGTGTTTAACACATATTTTTACATAATTTTACATAGCACATCGAATCCTTATAACCCTTTCACTTATATAGCACTAAAACAAATGAAATTGTTATCATACCTACAGCTTTGTTGTTCAGCACAGCATACTAAGACTTGGTTGAAATGATGGTTGAGCAGGTTACCTCTGCACAGTTATCTTCATCTGTATAAAGAGACAAATACATTCAAACATTTAACTTAAAAGCACTGGTCACTGGTGCATTCTGCAAACAGGGAAATGTTACTGCCATTTTCCACACTGTACTATATCATGGTAGATATAACATAGTCCACCTCATTTTGATCTCTCCCACACTCTTGCTTTCACTTGTGGTCATATGGTGCTTGGTCAATGTTACAAAAGGTAACTTCAAGATGCCCACCTGCCTGCTCCAAGCAGCTGCATGGTCATATTCTGAATAGCATCACCCCTCAGACAAACACATGTGCATGTCATATGTTAGTGGAAGGTTGTGGCAGCACAGTCTAA
Organism: Apostichopus parvimensis; assembly: GCA_000934455.1. Classification (NCBI taxonomy): domain Eukaryota; kingdom Metazoa; phylum Echinodermata; class Holothuroidea; order Aspidochirotida; family Stichopodidae; genus Apostichopus; species Apostichopus parvimensis. The sequence continues at coordinate 150,201 of KN883212.1, read as the reverse complement.
CAGATGCTTGAAAATTATTAAACCTAAACAAAATCTGAGACTTTTCAATATATTAAATCAACCAGTCACTCAGACCTACAACTCTTTCAAGCAACTTTTCGTAGCATTACCTACTTTGCATAGAAGAATCGGGCTGCAAAACTTTGCAGTTTTATAATTTGCAAGATTAATTTAAAATTAATTTTCAGCTTACTACATCTTTTTGTGTGAGAAGAAATAATCTAAAGCCAGTGGAATATGTAATATGGCTAAGTAATATTTTAGTCATGAGATACCTAACAATGCAGCTACTTGTATTCATGTAGGATTCCATAACAAATCACCAGTCCAAATGCAGTTCAGAGAGGTTTGAATCAAGTGTCAGAGTGAATGCCCTCTGGATCAAAATTAAATCTCAAAACATGCACAGAAATATGCCAAGGATTCACAACAGGCGTTCTGCGGGCCAAATCCAGTCTGCAAAAAAAGTTGAAACAAAATCTCACACGGATTGGTTATGTGTACCCCAATAAACTATTATAGGCCATAGGCTTGGGCCCCCTACCGGCCTACGCTGCATGTTGCTTTCTCTGGCCCTCTTCTCCAACCATTTTTTTTCTCTGGCCCTAGTGAAAATTAATTAAGAAACCTTGTACTATGCAATACTATATATTAAAACAAATGAAATTTCTACAAGGGCTTCATGGTTTCCATGAAAAGTTATAGTGTATATGGGGCACACACTTTTCCCAGCTATCTTTCAAGGTCATGAATATTGCCCTAAAATATGCTAGAAAGTAGAATAATTAATACTCCCTAAACTTCAACATATTTCTATTGCTGCCCTAAAGAGAGTTTCCCTCAAATAGACATTTAATTGTCTCAGTTACAACTCTTGAAAGTGACGATTTGATTGTCAGAAATTCAAAGTTTCTAGGGAACAACTTTAAGCACTTTTAACATGCTAAAATGTGGGGCCAATAACCTAACATAGATGGCAATGAAACTTCAATGGAATGTAGTGGTTCCACAAAGCAGGTACAGTAGGATTCAAGAGTGGATTTCTTATTTTCAATGAAACAGCAGTTTTTCTGCATTACTACTAAGATCACACCTACTTGTGTCACCCTTTTAGGAGAAAATTAGGTAATAAAACCCATCTTTTGAACTTTTGGTGACCCATCACAGTTAACAATATATGAACATTAATGTAACATTAGACATAACATTTCTCTTAGTTTTTACTTATTTCGCTTCATTTCTGTAAGCAAAAAATTAAAACAATGTTTATTATTTGTTATTACCATTGTTTCACATTGCTTCTAAGTATAAATTCTCGATACTGTAGGAATCGAATCTTTGGTTGTTGCGCTAACAAGAATCATATTTCAGGATCAGCTCCAACTCAGGGCTGGTGAACTAAGGTTTTAACCTTTGATGTTAAGTCCCATGAATTCTGCCGGGAATAACATTTATCAGCAAAGAATTACATATGCTCTGGAAAGATATCCTAGGTGAAAGACAAGTTCTGTATCGTACCAGTACATGTCTGTCAAGGAGAACGGTTTCGGTTTTGAACGGTTGGGGAATTATTAAACCAATACTACTGTTTGATCGTAGACTGACTGGCGAACGTACTGCATGATTCCAGAATTGCCTGCAGTAGAGCTATATATACTTTGTAACCACAATTTTGGTGAGTTAAATTGTGGTCAAATAACAGATTAATAAAGATTGTAACCAAAAGGGTTTATTTCTTGGCTCACGTCCTATTATCATAATTATCTGAACTTTCATAATCCTTAAGCGTTTCAGTCATAAATATGATGTGAAACACAAATCCATCTGTGGAGTCTTGAAATGCACCAATTAACCAAGAAATGGGGTGGGGGGGGGGGGGGGGGGGGGGAGGTGCAGGGCACACCAACAGTATCGTCAAAATTATTACACAAAAGAAAGCATACATGCATGGTATTTGAAACCATATGACGGGATTGCCATATGGCAACACCACAGTACCATATGACAGCACCATATCACACACAATTGAGGAGCTATTCATACACGTAGCATTCACTAAGTCAATCGATATTATTAGTCTGTTTACTTTGAGGTATATATATTCTCTTGTTCATTGAGTCTTGCCTACCAAGGCACTGGTTTCTGTATTTGTTCATCCATTTTATTGGATAAATCTTCAAGTTCCTGAACTTTTGAACAACTTCCTAACTAGTGAATGCAGTACAAACTTTCAGTTACACTGTTAATGTGGACACATCCATTGGTAGAGCTTTCCAACTTTCAATTTAATAACAAACAAATAAATTACACAGTTAATTTAATTTTAAGTAAACATCAAAGATACAACTATGGCATAATAAATCAACACACTTGCACAATAATGTTTAAGACAGGATTCAGGCTTTTGTCATCTTACACAACACAGCAGTTTTGCTGAATTATCTTCAGGACTATGTAGGTCACACACAACATGTACTTTCAAATACCTTACTTGTGAGCAAAATTAGAAAATAAAACTCTTCTTTGACTTGTGCAATGGATGGGGCAGGGATTAAGGAGGGGGTGGGTGGGTGTTGAAAACAAAACTGAACAATACTAGTAACATAGTTTAGGCCTACATTGCCTGGTCTGATCTTTCCTTAATCCTTCTTTTCGATCCTTAATCCTTTCCTTCTTCTTGCAATTTTTCTTTCATTCAAACTTCAAGCACTTCAATATATTCTTGAAACAAGGTAATTAAGTACTGCCATCATTTGGCTACTTCTTATTCATGATTCTTCTAGACTAAAATAAAACATAAATTTCTGCATTCAAATAGGTTGGCCAAAGATTGACAAAGAGGCTTTTGAATGAAATTCATACAAATACTATCAAAATAGGAAAAACAAAAATTGCTCCCTTACTATTTTTTCTCCCACAAAATTCCTTCCAAGTTCAACAGAACCCCAAGACAGTCCACACTTCTTCTCCAGAGTGAGATAAACTGTAGTCTAGGAGTGACATGTGATCTGCCGTGACTCACTTCCAAGCATGGAGTTGTAAACTTACTGACAAGTTTGATGAGGTTTCACACGCTACAATTTCCTGCAGAAACCGAGGTTGTAATATTATAACCAAACAACTCCCTGAATCCTGATCAAAATATTCCCATCATGCTTTTTCCCTGCAAACCTTCTCTTCAGATCTTCACAACTATGATTAAAAAGTTGCTACTGCCAAAAGTTCACTACTTATACTGTTATGAACTTTAATTTGAAACAGAACCTGGAGGGTTTGTCTAAGCTGGGCTCGTTTCTTTCAACAGCTCTGTTAATATAACTGAATAGAAATATTGTCATAAAAAGGTGACTTCCTGTTCGATTTAGGCAAAATTATGGCAAAAGCACTCACCTTTTTTTGTTTGATCACAGCTTTTATGTCAGATCTGAAAGAGAAACAGACAGCCCTGACTGAGTCTCACATATTTATTTAATTTTGACCATATGTGAGGTGGACCAGTAGTTTTTGGTGCAAGGTGGAATAGTTGCAGGGTTATAATTTTGACAACCAAGTCAATTTCTTGGAAGAGTAATTTGTAGAAACCGTACTGTATGTTGTAACATGTATTCAAACTACACAGCTCTCAAGTATATGATGGCATTGAACTAATATATATAGTATATATAGTATATATGGTATAGTATATATATAGTATATATAGTATATATGGTATAGTATATATATAGTATATATAGTATAGGTTCATACTTCATAATAGTCTGATACCTGCCATGCAACAGTCACACTTTTACAGTGTGACTACACATTTATTAATGTATCATCTCACTGTGGAATCTCCAAGTACCATATACAAAAGTCTTACTATAAACCAGTATAGTAAATCAAGTATGTCAGTAGATTTATATGGAGTTGTGGATATTTATTTACACATGTGTTATAATGGAAAGCAGATACAGAATTTTGGTTAAAGAAAGCTTCCAAGAAATACATGCTGACTGAATACAAAACAACTTGTTAGAATTAATCCAAAATAATTTATATGATTTTGTAGAACATTTTTTGTAAAATCTCCATGTTTCAGGCACCTATCTCCAGGTTTTTTGTGGAAATCTCCAGTTTAAAGGTATTGAAGACTCGCCCCAATCCGCGTGAGGCCATCTGAAAAAGTTAACTTTCCGTTGCTTGCAAGTGACGTTTTGTTCGTGTCGCTACAACATGCAGACAGTACAGTTATGAAACGTGATACCTTGTTATCTTTAGCTGGACCTGAGATGTCCATCGCTGTATTGTTTGTAAACTGTGCTGTGGGTATTGACCGCAGCTGTATGTACTGAATGTACACTAGTGTCTAATTACAGACGGTAGCAAGCTGTGTATTTTCTAGGATCGATGGTGGTGTCTAACACTTCTGTTACACCTCATTCGTAACTAGGTCAGATTACCGGCATTAGAGTTCTTTTTGCGCGAGTCTTCACACCCTTTAACATTATAGGGACGAGTGTAAGTGTGGATGGGATACTTGAGATATGACCGTTACGTTCCTTTCAGAGACTGACTCAAAATCTACAAGGTTAAGATGAGTGTATTTTTAATTCAAAGTGACATTCTTATCAGGGGAACATACTAGATGAGGAAGTCACTACTGCTTTGTCATACAGGGAAGCCTTGATCCATACAATGAGTAATATGTATAGTTAGCGCCCTTCCCAGGCATGCTGCTCTATTACTCTTAATTGAGGAATTATCAAGTGTACACAGTCAATCCGTGCTTAAAGTGGTACTATCGTGCATTGTACATAGGGAATAATTTACTATTCAACTTTTTTGTAGCAGTTTGGAATGCTCTGATGTATATTGTCTCTTTTATATTAAATACTATATCGGTCCTGTGTACAAAACCTGCTACACATCTCTTCACTGCTTGTATATATTCTGCAATTTGCCTCATTTTGCATAGCAGTAATTGTAATGTGATACAGGATAAATTATCCCCTGTTATATAGTAATCTGAATACATGATGGAAGAGCAATATACAAACATACATTATTCATACACAATATGTCTACATATCTGAGGCCAAAAGTTTCAACAGCTATGTATAAAATGCACAAACTAGAAAAGTAACACTACATGTAGCTTCAAAATGAAAGGATGGTTAATTTGATCCCCTAAGGCTGACAGTATGACATCACTGAGTTGAGGAATTCATTCAACTAGAGATTGTGGCCTAAGCATGTATTAAGTATATAGTGCAACTATGCAAGTCGATAGTTTAATATCTTGCCTTTCCATCTCCTGGGGATGTTAATACTTATGCAATGAGTCGATAGTAAGTTCAATAGTAATGTTAATGCTTATGTAATGAGTTGATAGTAAGTGCAATAGTAATGTTAATGCTCATGCAATCATGAGTTGATAGTCCAATAGTAATGTTAATGCCTATGCAATGAGTCCATAGTAAGCCTTAGTGCAATGGTAATAATGCACAACTGTAGAGTCACTTTTCACAGGTTTCCAAACTTTGTCAAAAGCAAGTCGGTCCTCGATTGATTTCGCAAACACAATCAAAAGCGAGTTATCTTTCTCTGAAGAAGCTGCCTTTTGCAGTGTTTGGAATTTTTAAAATAAGAAGCAATCATTTTTATGGAAAATTAAACCCCACAACAATTATCCAGAAGGAACATCAGTCATCAGTATTGCCTCAAATATGCTAGAAATTCAAATAATGGTCACTCATGTTCAAAGTTCAAGAAGTACTTGACTGCTCCAGCCTCAAAGCCATTTTCCTCACTGAAACATTTAACGGTCTAACTAAACCATCCTCTATGCCTGGTAATAACTAATGTGTAGTGTCAGAACCCCCAAAATGTAACAACTGAAAACTTCTCTAATCTTAAGCATTCTTGAAAATTTTTTAAATTCTTAATCAAAGAAGAGTGTACACATGGTTTTATCTCATCTCTAGTATGTTTTCTCCTCCATCGACTTCACCTTCAAATTTTGTGTGGCAGGTAGGCCTACACCACTGCTGCATACTGGTACGGAAGGACACCATGCAAATCTTGAAAGCTGCTTCGAAAGATATCCTTCCAAATCGCACATGCATATTGTACAGCAACATACCAATGGTATTGATGTTAACATACTGTTCAATGAATTAAGATGATACGTTTCTTTTAGATATTCTAAACTCAGTCCCACTCAGTCAGTTTAACATACCAGCTGCTCTTTATTTTGGCATAACTGAATATTACATCAGGTCGAAGGCACTTGACCAAACACAGAATAATTAGGTTAATATCCATATCTCATAATAAAGCCCGTGCTCCATGACAGTACCCCTTTAACTCAATCAAACCCAGCATGTGTTTACATAGTACCCCAGAAAACATCCAGTTGGCATAGTTTTTTCTATGAGTAAGAGGAAACACTGCACAAATTTGTGCAAGTTTAATGACTGCAACTATCACTGGAAGTTAAAAGCCAATTAGTAGGACATAAAAGTGACATATTAGCTGTAAGAGATTACAACCCGAGGGTTCTCACTCTTCTCTTCACAGACTCCTTCTTCACTCAACCCTTCTGCCTTCCATCACCCCTTTCCCACCCCTGATCCTTTCCCTACCCTATTCCTTTCAACCCTCCCCCCCCCAAATGTCCCTACCATGCCACACTCTTCTAGTCAACCAGGTCATCAATTAATCATATTGCTAAGGTTACAAGTATACCTTTTCCAAGTTATTTGTGGGCCACTATAGCAAGGACACTATTGTAACCTCAGTATATGGCTTTAAATTAATCTACAGCTTTACCAATAGCTAGATCCAGTAAAGCAGTATTGAATTAATCAGGGTTTGGCTTTTTAGGCTTCAAGGAATCAGGATTACTCTGAAGAGCATAATGAACAATGGCAGTCATTAAGACCACATCTTGTACTCAGTTATGTCAAAGAGGAGGATATTTTCGACAACACCAGTGGTCCCAAACTTATGGATCTGTGCAGGTAAAGGGCTTATCCAGATCCTTAAGACCTTTTCCTTTGTTGTTTGACAGCTTTTAGTATAGTTCATTTGCAGTCTGTATTTTAAAACTTTAAGCCGACTTATGTCTTATAATAAAGTGCCTATGACCTCATTTTCTGCCACTATTAAACAGGGTCATGTTACTTTGACCTTTGGTTCTGGGGTTTGCGAGACACAAGGGTTCACTCTGGGGTACCTGCCCATCAAGGTTGAAGAAAACCTGAAACTGACATTGCTGTATATGGCCCAACCAGGGAGTTGTTTCCATAACAACTCCCTGGTCCAACTGGCAAAGGAGCTACAATATCTCATCCTCCCTTTGCGAGCAATGAGGTAACTAATGTTTTATATTTTTCAACTTAACTCAAATCCGTCCGATCTAGTCAGAGTTTGAAGAAATTTGAAATACTGGAAATGCATTCACTCACCTGCAGACAAGTTGATGCACCGTTAAAGTTTGTCCCACACGAAGCCTGGTTCAGCGGAAGCAATCCTATATGAAAATTGAAACAATTTAATGGCTAAGTAAGGAACAGTTTATCCTATATCATGCTATGCAAAATGGTAAAATTGCTGTGTAAATAATGTGCAAAAGTTTTGTAGGTTTTGTACAAAGAAACCATGGTATTTATTTAAGAAAAATTGCTACACAAATTTGAACATTTGTTTATATCCTGCTTGGTCAATTCCAACAATTGGATACCAAAACATTCACAAATCACAATATGACAAACCTTGACATTACCCCAGCATATAGTAGCATCCACTATTTTCTTCCACTATCCTACACAAACCTAAAATTAGATTAACACTTGCTCGACAGGCAAACATAAGCCCACATCTTAATATCCTTATTATTTTTTTTCTGGCCATCTTTTGCAACCTCCATCTTGTGATAACTATTTGCAATGAATGAATCAGTGAAAGTGAGTTTGAGTGTGAAATTTAAGTAGCAGTAATGTAACTTTCTTCTAAGATAAGATCAACTTTATTAAGCCCCACAAAGGGTAACTGAATGCTCGCATAAAAACAGTATTATACAAATACAAATATACTAAAAAGTTACAAAAGGGCAAAAACAAATAAACAAAGCAGGACATGTATAAAACATTGCACAGTGACAAATTAGCATTTAAAATTTTAATCATGAAGTTTTATACATTGTGGAATAAAAGAAGAGGGGTGCCTATTTGTACTGGCCAACGGCAGCCTCATCCTACTACTCCGAGAGAACACTGTTTTGTCCAGACACACACTAAAGAACTAAACTTAAAAAAAACTCACCAATTCAGACTAATACAGCAATCCTTTTCCTTATGTTCACTGAATTTCCTTTCAGCAAAGACAACTTGCTTTGAAGTTGACAGTCCCTATACTGAAGTATAAATATCAGGCTACACACAGGTTTGAAGCATACCAGCAGAGGGCACAGAACTAACAACGTACTTCCTGCATTGACTATACCTCTGCACTTAAAAAACCTGCCTGTCATCTCCCGCCTACTCCCTGGAGTACCTGACAGTTAGCAACTTACAGTATCCTCCAGCTCCCCCCTCAAAGGTAATTATTTCTTGTAAAAGCCTTTACCACAAAAAGTTATTTCCATTTTGTTATTAAGGGGTCATGTATTAGGAATACCATAAAATTGCTGCATAGCTTTCTGCCATGTGCCTGTGATGACAAAACTTTAATAACAGTTTAAGATCCCAGTAAAGATAGGATCAAAGGAGGTGTTCCCAGGTCAGCTGTAAGTCTCAAATGAGGTTGTCAAGGGACACAACAGAGAGCAAAACTCCTGAGGTAAATGACTGGGAAACTTCACCTATCAAATTGAAATGACATCATAGTATATGTTGGACACGATGACCCCCCCCCCTTACCTTTTTGACCCTGATTACCATGAAGGTCATAAGAAGTTGCCTCCAAATATAGCACTTGGTGACATATTTCAAAGGTACTTTCAGAAAGTTTCTTACCCTCCAGGTTATTTGCAAATAGATGTTTGACCAGGCAGATGTGAACTCCATGGAATAAACTGCATGAGTGACTATATCAGTGATGGGAGGGCACCAATTACAGGTGACAGTAAAAATGCATCTTTTGAATTGGCAAATGGGTGAATATAATCTTCTGAGTATGGTACGACCCGTGCAATACTGATGACCTTCGAATGATATAAGGCCATGACATAAAGAGTCCAGTCATACACAAGGGGTGGGGCCAATTTTAATCTCCCTTTGCTTTCTTCATTTTGAGAGGGGGGTGGGAGGGGTTGAGACTTCAAGGGCAATGAAGGTTGGGCAGCATGATGGACGAAGGAAGAATAGAACTGTTAGGTATGATAGAGAATTTCATGGCGGAGAGGCTGGTTTAGTGGTTTGTCACAAATGCCCTTTTCCTGGAGGTTATAAGATTTACTAATAGCCCTATACATCTGTATGAGATCATCACTGACAAACAGTTCATGCTGATTTCTAGATTTCCATACATGTAAACTTTATATCTCTTTCTTACTTCTTGCCTGATGAATTAAATTCACTCACTGCTTGTGTGTCTATCATTTCTCACCATGGTGAGTGGTCACGTCTTGTACCCAGGGAGCAAAGGCATTGCATGGAATTTTATGTGAGACATCTGAAGGGCATGAAGATGGAGTTGTCCTAGATGTTCTCCCATGGGATGCCTGTAATGGTGTTTAGAGTGGTTTCCCTGGTGCTAACATCAGATGGATAAAAATGGGGGAAGCCAGGTAAAAATTTAGATGCACAGGAAACAGATAAGGATTGATACAATGCCATACTTGATTTATTAAATAATGCAATTTAATACAAAGTGGCTATTCTTACGACTAGTCGTAAGAATAATTGCCGATTACGCATGTGCAGTTGCTATTTTACAACCAGGAGTATTATTTTTACGACCATGAGTAACAATAATTTCCAGTTAGGGTTAGGGTTAGGGATAGGATTAGGATTAGGGGTTAGGTTTAGGGTTAGGGTTACCCCTACTACACGCACAGTTGCTTTATTTACTTTATTGCGCATGAATTCGCCAATGTCGTAAGAATAGTTTAGTTGTAAGAATAGCCACGGCCAATTTAATATAGAGATGTATAGAGGACTTAAAAGTGAAAATGAAATGACTAAACTTTCTTTGAAAGTTTGAGTGGAATCATTGATTTATTAACATACCTTAAAGGGCTAATAATTCATTAAGCAAAAATTCTTTTTGTCATAAAATTAATTTTTGTATTTGACAAAATATTAAACTTAACATCGATGGAAGATTCATATCAATACAACTTTTGGGGTTTTTTTTTTCAAAATCATTTTCGTAAGTATCTGAACTACCAAGGTTACAAAGCTCACAGAAATAAACAATTGCATGATATTTGCATTACAAAAGTTAAGATGGTTACATTTTCAAACATATGAATACAGCCATTTCCCTTGTATCTTGGGAAGTTCTTACTTGCTGATCTTAAAATCATATCAGCTATTATGTATACCTTTTCATAAAGTTTGAAGCAGGTGAATTCA
>KN883212.1:124338-136197 GCA_000934455.1 Apostichopus parvimensis | reverse complement strand
ATTTTCAAAAACACCGGAGGTATACCGAACTTACGGATATGTGCATGGAGAAGGGCTCATCCAGGTCATTGAGATCTTTTGCTTTGTTGTTTGTCAACTTTAAGTATAATTCATTTGCAGTTTCCATTTCATGTCTTATTCAGTGCCTTTGACTTCATTTGTGTCGGTGTGAAACAGGGTAATGCTTCTTTGACCTTTGGTTCTGGGGTCTGCGAAACACAAGGGTTCACCCTGGGGTACCTTTCCATCAAGGTTGAAGAAAATCGGCACAGCCTTTTAGAAGGAAAATTTTACACAAGATTTAGCTAAATATTTACATTTGACTTTTAACCACGTGACTATGCCATACCTCGATTTCCATGGCAACCATGTATTTTGATTCAACATTTTCATTATACCTGTGTGCAGGTGAATTATATGTCAACTTTAATGTTTCTATACTTGGAGAAGTTGGAGTTATATTGTCCCAGCCGTTTACTGGGTCTGGAGGAGCTTTAGACACAAAATTGGATACACACACACAACTGGCTGTATTGTCTGATGGTGTAGGCGAAGTAGCACCGTCAAAATGTAAAAATCACATCAAACCGATATGTCAGGTTCGTGTGGGAAAACTACATAGGCCTATGGTGACATACGTCAGCTGTGTAGGAAATTTAGAAATTGTATCATAAATATTATATCTAATATATATTTTCCCGACTATTTGCAATATGAATGGTAAAAAATTAAGGATTAATCAATGCGGTCCGAAATTTCGACATTTTGTTAATTTTGACTGCTGAAATTTCCACTAATTTATTACTATATATTGACTTTTCTTGACAGTTCGGCTCTTTTCTTTTTCGAAGTTCGACGTTGGTCATCTACATTTCGAGAATATACTTTGTTTCACAATTTCGATTATTATTTTTATTGGAATTTGTGACATTTGGTGACGAAAGAATAAAATATTCGACGCTTCAATTAATGGAAAATTGATCTTCTAAATGGCATTCTTTTTGCCAATACAAAGGATTCAGATGACTAAGAGCAGGGGTTCCCTAAATGGGGTGCATGAACCCACAGGGGGTGCGTGAGTCCATCATAGGGGTTTCGTGAGACGTTTCTGAAAGTCAAAGCTAGATATGGAATATTATTTAGTAATGTATAAAAGTCGTACCTATATCGAAAAACTCTTTTCGCGTTCCATACGCATATGTTGCCAAAGTAGTACCGTACCGTGCATGTGATAAATATAACTGAATTATGAAACAGAAACAGACACTGTTATGCGTAATATAGTATAATAATGACTTAGATCGTGTCTCGAAAAGTTGGGGATTCGTGGACAGCTCTTACATCCACAGGGGGTCGGGGGGGGGGGGGGTAAAGTGAGGGAAACCCTGACTAATAGCCTACATCACATAATTCGCGGAGTGCATTCCAAGTGGAGGAGGGGATGCAGATGGTAGACTATAATGGTATTAAACCGACCCCCTCCGTTTCTACGCATATATACCTATTTGCTACATGTAACAATAAACTGCATTAAAGTTTGATTTGACTTGATTTATTTTCTCCATTTCTATGCATATATTACAATGTTAACAATAAAAAGGGTAACAAACGATAATAACATGGTGGAAAGGCTTTGAATCCGAAGCTTTTACAAGAAGCTTACCTTAAATGGGAAAATAGAAGGATAAGAAGAGAATCTACCCCACCCCACCCATCATATTGACCCACAAAAGTTATCACGAAACAAAATTTATAATAGAATTTAGCCTCAAATGTGAAAAATACGTAGGCCGCATATAAAAACAAATCTGATAAAGGTATTATCACGTGTCATGTATACAAGAAGGTTTACATGTGCAATATTTCAGTGAGTGGGTTTTCTAGCATAACATATGAAAAGTGAATATTAGTGTAGTTTCATCGAACATTGTCACATGCTTGCACAATTTATCTAGTGGCTATATTACTTCTACTGGATTGTGCTTTATCCTACTGCAACGGCTGCTAACCTTGAATTATTCAAATGGGGGCCGGGACCCGCAGTAACCGAAATATTAAATGAAGTTCGCTTTTGATTTATATTTCAGCGCGGGAAACACAAAACCCCGGGTGTACGTCACGTGACAGCAAAAATCCGCGTTGACAGCTGTGGTAAAAATTAGATACTTCAGAGTTACCCACAAATGACAATGTTTAAAGCTAATAAATCATTTTAAGATTTACTTATCTTGTTTCTTAAAAGCTAATTCTATAGTCAAACTTGGATAATTATCCAGTAGCTAAATGCAATTTCCGAAGGAAACAAATAGCGTTCATAGTTAAATATACGTTGAATGTTCGATCTAAAATAGATAGGATAACAAGCTCTCCATATTTATTAGCCTATACCATTGCTTCACACTAGACTTGCATATTACTGAGCGTTAGGCTTACCATAATGAGCATAGATACGACAGTAGCCTATATCGTGGAGAGCAGCTTCAAGTTCTACTACAACTTTTAGATCTCACGAAATTCAACTGTCAATCCAAAACATTTATAGTTTAGGCCTCCAACCGTCGGTACACGAGTCACCATTCTTATATTATTTGCATGTCGTTATTAGGTGAGCATAACCAATGTATGTGTTATACGTTAACTTTAATGTTTACAGTTAAGCAGAGGACGGCAGACGCCGCAATTCAAAGTTTAAAGGGCCAATACAATAGCGAACTGAACTCTGCAGACTTCATCATTCATGTTAACCAACGTTAATCAGACTTTGGCAAGGCCCAGCTACAGTGCAAGTTCTGTTAAAAAAAACGAACATAGGGGTATCCGTAAGCATTCTGGAATAATATGCTTTGTGAATAAATATTGTTTCAATCTAGTAGTATAGGCCCGATCGTAAGCCTGATTACAACGCACACAAATTGTACATCATAATATTAATTATTACTATTAGGCTACCAGGCCTAGGCCTAGCAGTAGATTTAGTACTCAGCAATACTACTAGTAATTAGTACTATTATTAAATTACTAACTAAATTAGGCCTAACGTAATCAGATCTAACCTTTGTAGGCCTAGTCAGCTCCAGACCTAGGCCTAACTTTAAGGCCTATTATTATAACTTAAGGTCAGGAGCAATTGCAGAATACTTTGCAACTCACAGTCACACCCACTGGTCATGCTCTGTGAGATTTGGGAATATTCTGCAATTAAGTGGGCTAGGCTAGAAGGTTCTTTGCATACCATATCTTCATTGTGTTTTCAAGATATTGTCATTGATAGCCTAGTTGAAATTATCGGTTTTCACCATAACTTTCCCTTCATTGTTTTGAAGGCTTCAACCTAAGTTGGATTGGAAGCCACTGCCACTAGGCTAATCATTTTGCATCCCAACAATAATATTCAAGCAAACTGCTTAATTGCAACGTACCTTGCAATTGTTGAATCTCACAGATTATGATCGGAACTCCCTACAGTTAACAATGTTGTGTTGTTCTCAAAAGGTCCTGTGTGTGTAAGCTGCAGGGTATTCTACAATTGCTCCGCACACAGTGTACAATTCTAGATAAAAGCATAAACAATTTTGTCAGTGAGCATCTAACTTAAGACTCATGGCATCCCACCTGTTTGCTATTATCTGGAAAATGATAAATTAATAACTGCATACAAATTTTACTAGGATGTTTGGTATATGTTCCTTTCTCTTGAGTCGTCAAAACTTTTTCACTGGGAAATCAGTTTAAGTTAGACCTAGACCTACCTGTACTTAGGTTCCATGTAGGCTATGTGCTAAGGCACAAGTGTACCTAATACAACTAAATAGACCTAACCTAATTGGCTTGGGTCATGGCCTACAGTTACTACAGTATTATCAGTGCCACACTTCCCAAGATCTTGATGCTTTAATATTTTGCCTTGGATATAACATAGTTTGAATGGCAGAACAACCCTTTTTTTGGAATTATCTTTATGCAGAGTTTTTTAAATTACATTTTTCTGTTATAACTGCTCGTATCTAAGAAAAGATATGTTTTATTTATAGTTTGATGATATAGCTTCTGGCCATGATGAAGATTAACAAGAATCTCATAGAGTAAGAGACGTCTGTTGTTCAAACAAGAGTCATCTATTCCACTGAGTGAAGATCAGGACGAGAGGAGAATGTCATCACTCAGAGGGAAGAAGAAGCCAAGCAAGTCCCCAAGTGGAAAAGATGCAGGAACAAGTAAGTACTGCTGTTTTGGGGTTTGGGGGGGGGGGGAGTTTTTCAACCTTTTTATTTTGTTGCTCTATTGATTGAAATGACTATTGTCATCATAAAATGACTACTTCATCGAAAGGGATTGATTAACTTCATCAGGTCTTTCTCGAATACTGCTATTTCAACACAGTATAAATTGTTAAATAACTGTCACAACACAAGCCCAGGAAATAAATTTTGCTTTCAAATGTTTGTGTAGCTTTTTCCAATCTCTGAGTTTTGTCTCTTATAAAGTGCTATTCATACTTGGACTGGTATAGCAATTTGATCATATATTGCATAGCATTTTGTGATGTGATACTGGAAAACTATTCCTTGACTTAGCCTCGCAAAATTAATGTTACTTTTGAAAATCTTGACTAAATCCCAGAACTATGCAACTTTGCATATAATGGAAAGCAGTAGAAAAAAAGCAAATGCCCGTCAACTCCAGCTGGTACTACTTATACATGTATTTCGAGTCATACTTCCAAAACCTAACAAGCCTATATTGATAATAGTCTGCTAAGTTTTTTGAGAGCTGAAATCTGTGGGGTAAGAAGTACATTGTCATAATAATTAATGTTTTGAATGTTTATTGAAACCAGGATAAATATCAACAAAAAAATGTGATTGTAGGAATCCTGTCAGGACTTAATAGCGACTGAAATGGTATTAACTGTGAGGATAGGTATCAGTGTGTGTGTGCTCATAGTAGATAACTGGCAAAATATGATTTTAAGCTGCTTTATAGTCAGTAACTGATAAAATTAGTGTCTCTATAATTACACCTTTTTGAGTGAGAAGAACGAAATTCATACTTCAAAGCTTCTGTGGGGTATATTGCACTAGTAACATTCATAGTTAGTCATGTGTGAGTAATGCAAGTGTAAAACAGCTACTTTCAGTTGTCTCCTTGCCCCTCCCCCCCCCCCCCCCCTAAGAGTTGCTTGATCGTTCTGTGATAGTTCATGCTCATTTTTCTTTCCCTTGGTTTTATGTTTTCCATTAGGTGGCAAGAGTCACAAGACAGCCGACCTGTCAGAAACTGGTCTTCCTCTGGAAGGGAAAGTGATCTATCTGGATATCCAGAAAAAGTCGCAAAGAGTTATCAATCAACTGAAATCTGACCTTGTGGATTTGGGAGCTGTGAGTATTTTATAAGTTTGTTTGCCGTTTGATTTGACTATTTCTTTGATAATCTACGCAGATTTCCGCAGATTTCTCATTTCCCTTATGAAGAAGCTCCCGTTAGTATGCAAACACCATACCCTCCTCCTTACGTAATGTACTTAAAGATATTTACCCACAGAGGAAGACAAGCAGTTTGTTAACATTTATGTGTTCTTACCTCTAAAATAAATCTTTGATGTGTTTTCCTAGAAGACATGTACGTTAATTGTATATCTCCCTGTTAAGTAAAGATCAATTTCCCACTGGAGGTGACACCTTGGTACATGTGTGCAAACCTGTTCACAGTGGTTATTTTCTGCCATCACCTTTCTGCTAGTACTACATTGTTATGTTGTCATGAGACAGCTCATTGCATTAAGTTTGATAATATTTTGTACCTGAACAATATAGTTCATTCCCTTTAGTAGTCGGGAGTTCTATTTCCAAATAATCAAATGAAAGATGATTTTTTTTTTATATTTCCACTATACATATAATCATTTTAGCTTTCGACGTCTTCGCTGAAAATTTGTAGAGTGGAAGAAAGCAAAAGTCCCTCCCAAATTATTGACTCAAATGTAGTAAACGTACATGACATGGTTTTGACTCATGATCTCTCATGCTGTCTTGCTTATGCAAACAACAAGATACTCAAAAGTCTAATCACATAGCCAAATATCTGTATCAATATTCACAACTTTGTTTCTCCAGACCGTAGAACCATTCCTATCGAAAGATATCACCCATTTGTTTAGCGATCGTCCAGAAGCTAAAGAACTTTCGAGAGCAACTGCATTCCCATCCGGCGCGAGTCCAGCAGTGTCCACTCCGAGTCCATTTCAGCATTGGAAAGGGTAAGTATTTTTGAAAGAAATGTCAACTTATTACTTGTAGAGTGTTATTTCTGCTGTAAGTACATTTCCCGTTCTGAGATATTCAGTATACTGTATTAAATGACCTTCTTTATTATCTTGGATTTGAAGCATTAGAACTTTCAGTGAAGTACTTTGTGAAATTGTTTACAACTTAAGAATGTGACATGTTTTTGGGATGGGGGAGGGAGGAGGGGGGGGAGGAGGGAGGGAGGGATGCAATACTGATGAGATTCTCAATGTTAAATTGTCCATCTATGCTATATTTTTGACTTTGCAGTTCAGGAGCTACTGATTCTCCAGACCCATCCAGTACTGCAAGGATGATCACTAGAGGCAGAGCTATAGCTAACAAGGCAGATACCTCCTCAAAGGTAACAACCCCACTTCTAAAATCAACTGTTATTTGGTAACTATCATGATGTAGGTTTAGGTGTAACTACCCTTGTGGTGATCTATTATATATTATTGTTACATCAACTGGCAAGTTTTTTTTGGTGAGGGGAGGGGGGGGGGCAGTGGGAAGTGCCAAACAATTGCTAGGCAGTTCAACACTACAGATTTATTTGGTGTATTGCTCCCAATACTGGTTCTACAGCTGCTTTTCGATTTTGGTGGACAAGGTTAACAAACTTACGGAGTATCACGCAATTAAGATTGTAATAGATCCAAATAGGACATCCCATTCAAGATGTTTTTACCAAATGAATGCTATGAGGGTGCACTTTGTGAATTTGATGCGATTCATCAGTATTTTGTCAGATTAGTTCTAATCACAGGTAAAAGCAAATTTGACAATTTTTCCATGTTTATGATCAGACCTTTTTGGCATGAATTACTCATGAACTCAAATGCCTTCCCTAATAGGTATCTGTTAAGAGTCACTTTGAACTAGTTGCTTCTTTACTCACAAGACTCGTAGTCTCTTGGTCTTCCTTTAAGATGATAACATCAACATCGTTGGTGCAATGTATCATCCACACAGCAAACCAGTCTATAACATCCCTGTCGTGCTGCCCAAGTACCATCTGTACACAGATAGCACACACTATCAGGGAATCCATTGACTGACTACTGCATAGCAAAATGCTATGCAAACATAATGAAATTGCTAAACAACTGCAAACATGCACTGTAGCTTTTGTATGCAAAACCGCTGTATTTCCAGTATTTCATAATTAACAAGATTAATAATGCACAAAAATTACAATGAAAAATGTAAGCACTAAATTGTTCTCATATGTAATTTATATAAGTAACAGCAGCATTTACTAGCAGCGACCTATAATAATAATGGTGAGATTTGTAATTCAACTTTGGTCTCTATGACTTCTATGCAGACATAGTCTTCTGGAGTTTGTCTGACATTTCTTGTGCTGTTTTGTTTATTTCAGACAAGGGGATCCACCGATGTTTTGAACAATGCTCGTAATATGGGAATACCCATCAAATGTCTGGACAGTATCCTTTATAACTTAAATCACATGTGTTATAAATTCCCCATCCAGTTTGGTGGTATGAGAGCGAGCACACAATACTGTACATCACACTCTTTTTAATCCAATGCTCGTTATGTTAGACACTTTCCGAATTTGAAGGGTAAGATGGGACTTCTCTTGTAACAATGGATATAAAAACTGTTTACAAAGTTTTCAGACATAACATGGTATCAATACTTTATTTGATGATCGCTTTGTACCTTCATGAGTGTTTGAGAGGAATGGGAGGGCTGGTGGAGAGGGGGGGGGGGCAGAGAGACAGGGAGAGTGATCTAATATATTAATTGGAAGATATCTACTGGGTTGATTGGAATCTTTGATATTTAAATATTATTTGAGCTGCTAGTGAGCCAACATTCTCAGTTGTTTTGTACTGCCATCTTTTTATCTTCCCTTTTAAAAGCAACCAAATCAGAAAACACTAGAGGAAAGTTTAACTGTTACTGCATCTTTAGGAAAGGGACATTGATACACAAATAAGTAATACTAAAAAGGGTTTACTATATTGCCAATAAGCCGTCTCGTAACAGAATGCTGCATATTTCCTTAACGGTACATTTCACAGAAATTCTGACATATGTGGAACGTGAGAAGGAAAAACTGGCAGGAGCAGGTCTCTTGCCTAAAGCAAAGGTTTGTATCCAAACTGAAATGCACAGCGGGCTGTTGTGTTGGGGCATTTGGTCTACTGTGGTTCCCTAATGTAAGCTTAGAGTTGAAGTTGGTCACATCTCAGTAGAATCAAGACAATCAGGAACCGTGTCTATCCATATGAGAAAGAGAAAGAAGCATTCAATCTCTCAAACCAAGATGTAGAGATAAATGCATCAGATGAGAATAAAATGAAAGATGTATGTTCTTTCCAGAGCATGATAAGTTTTTTACTCCAGAACGAGAACATTAAACCATTGAAAACATGTTATTAATCTCATAAGTCAGAAAAGCATGTGGGTAATGAAGTTGAGTCAAGCTTTTGGTTTCAGATGCAATCTCGGAAAGGAGAGCGAGAGGGATAGTTGAGGGAAAAGGTCATAAGCAAAAATATAATCTTAGTCATCACAATATCTCCAAACTAATTTTGCCAGTGCCATCTAGACAAGAAAGATTCGGTAAAGTGAACCTATTACAGATGTACTCGAATTTGTTGTTGCAGCT
Organism: Apostichopus parvimensis; assembly: GCA_000934455.1. Classification (NCBI taxonomy): domain Eukaryota; kingdom Metazoa; phylum Echinodermata; class Holothuroidea; order Aspidochirotida; family Stichopodidae; genus Apostichopus; species Apostichopus parvimensis. Next base: position 127,269 of record KN883212.1, on the reverse strand, counting down.
ATAACGATATGGCTAGGAAGTTAATTTTGACAGAGAAAATGGCACATTAAAATAAGTGTAGTAATTCACAAGCCAAAGAATAATTTCAGTGCCAGTCTAAATGCAAGGTGTCTGTGCTGGATACTTTAATCAGCAATTTGGTCGTCCCTTGGTGCAGGACTCTGAAAATTAAATGGCTTGTTATCTAGTGATGATGTGATTTTTTTAATTTAAAAACAAGATCAATTTGTTTAATAAGTGAGAGTTAATCCATTTTTAGGACAAATGATATTTCTTTCTATTATTTTAGGCATTAGCCCATGTGACCACTTGTTTAATGTTCTTGCATTTCTCTATCTTTCATTGCAGGGAGACAGTCCACGTCAAAGTACTAACAAGAAGGGTAAAGAAATATTTTTTGTAATTTGATAAGATGTATGATATGTTATGCTGTTGAAGGGCAGGTGGGGTAGCGAAGAAGTAATAGGTGCAGTCTCGGTTACAAAAACTAATGCCAACCTTTTTAATATACCTATTTATATGTTTTGTTCAGAAGGAACCCAACAGTAAAGTTTATGTGTTCAGTGCTTGGGATTTGGATGTGAAGCCAAGATTAGTAGAAAATAAATGAGTCCCCCCCCCCCATGCCTTTTCTCTTTCTGATGAGTTCAGTGGCAAACATAAAACATTGAAATTCAAAACATGTAGTTGTCGACTCTGTGTACAGTTTCTTTTTCACACTCAACATATCAATATCTAATTAATAATCCCCACAATTTCCCCTTTTCATTTATTGCCAACAGAAAGGCAGTTACAGCGGTATTTCTTGAAAGTTGAAGACAACAGTCGGTTAGTAAATCTATTACTCAAATTGTATTTATCTTACAACGTTACTCTGTTGAAGAAAACAGTCGGTTAGCAAATCTATCACTCTCATTGTATTTATCTTACAACAGTACTCTGTTGAAGACAACAGTCGGTTAGTAAATCTATCACTCTTATTGTATTTATCTTACAACGTTACTCTGTTTTCCATTCATTCATCATATTTTTGCTAAGTTAGAAAATTAAACAGCAGAAATTTACATACTGCCAGTATATTCAGATTGAAAGATTTCCTTTACATTTCAATGTTAGAATGTTGGGTCATAAGTTATTAACTACTATTACCTTATTTAACATTGTGACACTTAGGAAGATGGTTGTCTTGCAGGGATTCAAACCAGTCATGAGGATTTATGAGAACGTTTTTTTTTCTTTTTTTTTCCCCTTCGTAGGCGATTTCGACCCTCTACGAGGGAGATGGACGTGTGGCCTAGAGTCGTGGTAGATAGTACAAACACACTCAGTCCTTTCACTGAGAGGGTACCAAACCAGGATGAAGACAGGCATGTGCAACCTCCTCCTCCAGCACAAACAACTCCGAGGAGAGCTGACCAGGCTGAAGGAAGGTAAAGTAGCCAGCAAAATAATCTTCTAGATAAAAGTACTTACATGAATTGCACAGCAGGATATCATACTGAAGTATAACATATTTTGATACCACCAGACTTTAAGAATTTGGGTATATTGAAACACTATACAGTTGGTTGTAAAATTTAAGTGTAATCTTTTCCTTTTTTGTGTGTTGAAATCTGACACAGCATGATAAATTTGCTATATATGTATTTATATACTTGGTTGGGGCCTTGTGCCATCAGTTTCTGTAATGCACTCGTCAGTCCCCGTTTCCAGAACAGACTTGTTTCCTTCGTTCCTTTGCATCTGTCACGTGACTGTCATCATTCAGCCTGTGGTGTCACGCGGTGTCACTCACAATGCCAAGACGAAGCTTAAATATCTCGCAGTTGTTTGTGACATGTTATCATCTGGAATATTTATGTAAAAAAAATAATAATAAGTTGACATGTTTGCCCATGGCCCTTTGTGTGAAGTACCTCATGCATATTTCATATTTACACATGGAAGCAAAAAGAATTTCTCCCAGATATGCCTAATGCTTGAATTTAAAAAATTTTGTTAACATAGTAGAAATATCTCTAACATTCCCATAAACTAAGTTTGGAATTTTTGTTGTTTGTAAGATTAACACCTTACAGACATGTCATCTTCTTTACATCAATCATGTTGAGTTCTTCATACTTGTGTTCGACTTGAGGATTCACTGCCCAGGGGAATTTTTGTCAAATCAAGTGGGATAGGGGTCTGTATATTCCTGCAGTGAAGGCTTAGGCATACATAAATGTGTATAATATAAATGCTTGTTAAACAGGTGATACATGAAATAGAAGACCTTGTGCATCAGTTTATCACACTCGTAAAACTTCATTTCAGACATTTTATTCAGAATAAAACGGCACATATTATTTCTAGGTCACAATTTTTAATGGATACACGTAATTAGACCGTTGCTGTTTATTTCTCCGTGTGGCTCTTTGTCTGTGTGGGGATTGCACTCGGCAATAGCACAAAAGGTCTGGCTAAGGGCATCCTTTTCAGTATTTTGGGATCGTCCTAGAGCTCTGAAATAACAGGAAAATGGTTTTTTCTGGTAGATCTGTTTTGTCTGTATTTACATCATGAATTGCTTCATTACTTATCAGGTCAGGTAGAGTTAAATAGTAGACAAGATAATGGGAGTTTATTCTACTGTGAATAACTGAAAGCCTTAACTCTCTGCTGAAGTGTTCGATCAGTAGTATAGCTAAGGGAATACATACAAGCAGTGTTGTAGCCAGGAGAAAGTGAGTGCCGGCTAATTTGAAGAGAGTGGCGGCTAATTTGTCTGACGATGGCGAGCGAAGCCAGCCCGCGAGCATAGCGAGCCCTCCTCTGCGTGAGGTCCAGGGGCCCTTGGTGGGGTTCGAGGGGCAAAGCCCCTGAAGATACAGGGTTTTAGTTGATTTCAATGCCTTTAGGTGGCTCTATTTTACCCCTATTTTATACATATTG
>KN883212.1:72433-87860 GCA_000934455.1 Apostichopus parvimensis | reverse complement strand
GGACAGTAAAAAAACCTAAGAATTCCAAATATAAGATACATACAGATATAATAAAAGGTTATACAGTAGTCAAAGCAAAATCAGAAATTAAATAAAATCAATAAATATGCAGACAACGTGACAGTCAAGCCTGCCTATAGAAAAACAGTCCTCCTCAAATTCACTCGAGCATTAATAATTTGTTGCCTGATAGCATAAACTACCCCATATACTGTTATTAGGATTCATCCTAGGGCCCACCTAATTAATTGACCAGCCACCCTATGATTGTAAGCACAAGTGCGCTAATGGCCAGCACTAGACTTTCCTGTGTGAGAAGATAAGTTTGGTTTGACCGCTGAAATGGTACACTATGTGTTTAATCATGAATTTGTGCAGAGGCTATGGCTAGCATTACCAATATATTCTGTCTCCCCTGTTTTGGCCAAAAATGGGACTGGGGTGGTATTTGCTTTAGGCAGGGAAGATCGAAATGATGACTTGTACAGTTAGTTGAGGCAGAATCATATATACAAGAAATTGTCTATCAAAGATCCGTTGCTTTTCGGATCATTTTAATAGCTACGTCCATGCATTGATCATCTTAATATACATTCAAACAACAAAACCAATTTGAGGGATTTTTTAATAATAACACTTCCTGTTTACTACCATTATTGTCTTTCCCTTTTCTTTTTTCAAGTTCTTTTACCAGCCAGGCTGAACTAATTGAATTTAATTTAAATAATTGGTTTGGTATCACTTTGCAAACTGCTATGCAAAACGTTCAAACTGCTACATAAAGTGGGAAGATGACTTCACATAGCCCTATACTGTATGTAGCAGCTTTGTTTACAGAATATTAGTATTGCAATAATGTGTAAGCACACTAAAATTGCTAATTATGATACAACTATTAAACTTTATCAATCTTGTAGTTTCTGTGTAAAGTAGATATGTCCATTCAATTATTCCATGCTTTGTCCAAATTGTAGAGAGAGATCTATGGTGCCACATTTTTGTTGCTTCTTCATGCTGCCTTTCTTGATTCATCTTCTTTTGAAAGAAGTTATCTCAGACAAATTCATCTCCTTCTGTTTTAGAGGTTTGCATGTAGTTCCTATTGTCAGATTTTTCCCCTTCTAATTTCAAGGAAAAGCAGACTCTGAACACCTTACACAGCATTAGGCAATAAAGACTGTATATAATATAATGCACTACAGAGAACTGTTTACTGGATGGGTGAGATGTTTGTGTATATACATGCATTGAAGTATGTGAAATGATTCAAACTTTTAAGAACATATAAAGCGGCCTGCAGAGTTCAAAACCCTTGAAAACGTGTTTACACATAAAACCGTTTTATCTAATGTAGTTGAAATTTTTATATAAACAAATTCTCACTTTTCCAGCAGCGATTTTAACATTTTAACATTTCATTCCACAACCAGTTTATAGGTTTCTCCACTCTGCAGATAACATTTTATCAGCTTTATACACGCAAGACATGGCAACCGTACATTTAAATCATCTTCCCTGGCTGCTTCGACCCACATTACGCATAAGTTTGCAAAACTTGTCTCCTAGATTTTGCGAAATAGTGTTACAGTTGTTTGATTGATGTCATAGAGAGTAAGCTGGCTGGGAAACATATATTGTTGACGTCACCGTGGTAATGACGTCAAATGGTGACTTTAATCAGCTTGCACAATGGCCTAACCTCTTTACGGAGATCCTCAAGAGATAAAACTTAAGCAAAGAGGCAAATTGGTCTTTCCACCTGACAAACAAGATTGAGATGCCATACGAACGGTTTTACAGTACACTGAATTTTGCTTTTCTGTCGTCGGACCTTTTGGAAAGAGAAATTGTGGAAAGTGCTTCTTTGGAAATAACCGTGAGCATAAATTGTGAACGACCTTTAACTTTTTACCGCGGATGTAATGTCTCGCAACATTCAAATGTATACATTCTGTCACTTATCCTCACAGCTGCAGTTCATTAACTGATTGGTAGGCGTGTTTAACTACTCCAGGTTCAGTTGGATCACACTTTAGGGTGTCTGTGATGTCATCTAGGCAAAAATGCTCTTCAAAAAGCTTTATCTATTATAATCTTCTTGCATTTGTTTTCCTTGAAACCTGTTACATTTGAAATGTTTGCATAGCTGTCAAAGTTTCTCTGTACTTAAAACTTCATCAAAATGTTATGGGGTTTTTTTTTTGTAGAAATATTCATTTCCTCTGTGGATAAAAGGTCTGACAAATTATAACGCAAACCAAAGATATTTTCAGTTGAAGTGCCCTGAATTACATCATCCATTTTGCTGTTGCCAGATGCATAATTTACCAAATATCATATGCTATGGGATTGTTGTTTTCCACCTATAGATACAGAGAACATTTAGAAATTTTGCTATGTATATCAACTTCAGCCACCAAAAATCTTTCTAACTATATCTGCTGTATTAACAAAAGAATGAATAGACTTGGCAGCCATCTTTGAATTCCCACAATGCACTGCATACAGTATTTAAACTGATGCATAAACACCAACATCCATCAATCATCATGATAAAATGAGCCTCCCACACAATCTTCTCAAGTCAACAATTTTGTATTTTCTCTGTTTCTCCCCATCCCCCCAATCCCTACCTCCTTTTTTTTGGGGGGGGGGGGAACTGATCAATGTAACAGCAGCTAATCTGCATACTCTATTCATTACAGAATACATTCAAACTGTGATAAAATTTGTATGCAGAAAATGTCTGATTGGATCTTTCATTTGGCTGTATAAAATAACAGATGTTTGGTCCAAGTTATATAGAAATTTGCTGGCATCAGCTCAATAAGTTTTAACTCATGTGCTTCAGCATATATCAGTTAGTTACATTGCCAGACCAAATCCGTATCCATTTCGTATTTCAATTCCCACAAGCAATTAATCCAGAGCTAGGAGAGAGAGTTCAGAAAATGTTGATTAATTTTCTCTTTATTTTTTTAAATGCATAGCTGCTACAGTATATATCTATAACTTTGAAAATGATGACGATGACGATGGTGATGGCTCAACTCATAGGTTATATGATCAAGGATGTGTATAACTCAGCTGTGATATTTCTGTGGAAGCTATCAATCGCAGATATTATGTTTAATATCAATTTGACGATGAAACGTAAAAAAAGTTATACCCATTATTGAAATCAAAGAAGAGAAACGTTATCCAGAGGCGTAGGTTTATTGCTTTCACAGACAGGCAAATGAACGAACGTTTTTGAGTCTCTGTTTTTATAGGCGCACGGCTATATCTTTTGCATGATGGGAACGTGTAACAGCTGAGGCCTAGCTGTAGTTCGGGGAAGAGGTGGTGGGGGGGAGGGGGGACTAGGATAAGGTGAATGGGTTTATTGAACCCCATCGAAAGTTCATTACAAAGGGTATTCAGAAAGTAATCAAGTTTGTGATGTTTGTGTTCGTTTTGGGGACAATTGTTTGGACATTATTTGGAGTTCACCCCTGTAGCAGTGTATAGGGTAGCATATAATTTTCCAATTGACAAACACAATAATTTTTAAACTTAACTCTGGTATATATAATCTCAGGCCTTGTAGAAGCTTCCAGTAGGTTAATAAAGCTATCCATATCTGGATAACTGACACAGTGACCATTCATGGCACCTACAATGTACCGTACACCATGACCATGTATATTTCTAGCAGTGAGAATCGGAACTTTTCATCACGTTTGGTAACAAACTCCTGTACAGATCATATAACAGTGTCCTATGATGCATCCTGCATAAAGTGGTCTAGCAATACTGTGTCACTTTGTGTCAGGTACAACATAGAGAAAACTGTCCACAATTTAACTCCATTTCCCCCGCTCTTTTTGCACTGTGTGTCCGTTCGTCCTTTTTATAAAAATTCCTATAAGTTTGGTCATTTCTGAAAAGCGTCCCAAGATTCTTTGGCACTTTTCTAGGGGAGGGGGGGGAGGGGAGAACACACAGGATGATTGGTATGGAATATGCCACCATGTGTTCATGTGTAACTGATCTTGGAGGTTTTCAAACTCCCTACCCCTACTCCAGCCCACTTCCTTGGATTTAATTGTTGCCATTTCATTTTGATTCATGCATGTACAACAAGTAGTTTTATTTATCTCATGTATATCCATGGCAATTTCACTATTTTTCTCTTTTCAGGAGAAGTTACTTCGAAAACTTGACAAATATGATCTTTCTGAACCAGTAATATGCAAAGAACACGAGGTAAGATATTTTACCATATATGTACCCTGAGACCACTTTTTTTGAAAGTGTATTTCCAGAAGTCTTCTCGTCAGAAGGTTGGCAGACGTACAGCCTATCAATCAAGAAGAAGGTTGGTGGTAGGGAGGGAGGGAGGGAGGGGGCTGGAGGTAGGGATGTGTTCTAATTTAATGATACATAACTATGAGTTAAAATGTCTGTTAATTGAGCTAATTTAAATTTATGACTCACACATGTACAGTTTAGCTGATTCTAGTAATCCTGTACAGCAGGTTCTTATCAACAAAAAGTTCAACTTGTATAAATTTTACAGCATTCTTTATATGTTTCCTCACTGCCTCAGATATTAAGTTAGCAGCATTTAAGTTTACTGTAAAGGGTCATTCATTCTGTTCCCAGCTTTGAGCTGACTAAAAATTGCAAGCATTTTCCGAACCCATTCTGGTAGAGGCAGGCGCGTAGCCAGGAATTTGCCAAGGGAGGGGCGAAAATGTTGAAAAATTTTCAGAGCCGTAGATACGGCATTGCATACTATCTAAGCGTATCGCCACCATGAGTTGGCGCGAAGTGTACAAGAAAATTTTGGCTGAAAATGCCTCCCAGATCGCTGGAAATGGCACTTCCCAGGCCTTGTAAGTTGCATCTTAGCATTTTCTCTTTTGAAATTACTAGCGATATCATAAAAACATTAATAAATTTTTTAAAAAATATGCTCAAGGGGGGGCGGCTGCCCCCTTCGCCCCCCCTTGGCTACGCGTCTGGGTAGAGGCTCCACAGCCTTTCATATTATTCTAAGATGTCCCAGAGTTCAAAACATTTCTAGGACAAAGAACTGGAGTCTCAATATTCCCCCACCCCTCGCCCCCCTCCCTCGTGTGTTTTTTACCCAAACGGCTTGTTCCCTGATGCGGAAGGGGCCTGAAACTGGTGGGAGGGCGGAGGGGTGTCTCAAGAAGCATATTTGATAGCACAGAGATGATGTGAAGTAATTCCTAGCGAGAATAAAACACTCTTCCTTGAATTGACATGATAGTGACACATTAAACTTCCTGTAGACAAACCTACACCTCTTTAGGAACAAAGTTGGTACTAAAATTCAGCGAAAAACTGCTGGTCCTGGCTCACGTAATGTCAACATGAAATTGTGTAAACACAAAGATAAATAGTCACAAAATCATGAATAACATGCAATGTATAGGTAGTCCAACTGTCCACAGGCAATGCCAATGGGTATATAGCTGCAATTTTTTTGACAAAGTCGTCTAGCATTTTGATTCCGTCGCTACTTAGCATCAGAAACCTTCATATGCCGTTGTGATGGCGTGTGTGTGATGGCGTGTTTGTGTTTGCACGCGATTGTGCTTATAGCTTTGTGAACAGCTAGGTTATGTCAGGAACTATACTGTGTGTTAATTGGATATCATGCTTTATACAATATAAAGCATGTGCACTGATATCCAATGGGCTATGTTTGTGCAATATTGGTCGTAAAAGTAATCTTGTGCAGATTACAGCAAAACAGTCACTATGTACAGTATATACTTATTCGTTTCCTTAAATATTTATGTCAGTATATATCCCTGAGGGGTTAGCAGTAATCCCCTTTGCCTCGATCCAGAGTCCATCTCTAAATTGGTTGAAGTTATTTTAATCAAAGTGCACTACTCGTTACATGCATAAAAGTGAAGCCTCTCAATCTCACCCAACCTCCCCTCCCATCCTCCCCTTCCCCTCCCCCAATCCTCCCCCTCCCATCTTCCGTCCCCTGTAAATATACAATCAAGCCATCTTCCCATAGATCTCACTGAAGCATTGCTTCTTATAAACATTATGGAAACTAACCAAATTTTTTAATGCCATTCCTTTATTCTGAATACTGTCTGCAAAGTTAAATGCATTAGATGCTTTAAATTCATGAGGTTATTATCTTTCTCGAGCCACACTTTGGCGTCATTTAAAAAAAAACAGAATCCGCAATCAAGGCTAACTCTCCTTTGTGTGACGGTTAACTTTCACCGCATCTGTTCGGAAATGACAACACCTGCCAGGACAAGAAATCAATTAATCTTTGTCCTTTACTACAGTATTGTCAGAAAGTGCATTATGTTGTTGTATAGGTAAAATGCTGTTTTTGTAATTAAAATGCATCTATCCAAGTTATATATAACCATACAAATTAAAATAAAAAAACACATACAAGAGAGTGGAAAGCAAATATAGTTCCTTTCATTAACATGACAAGGAATTCTAATCTTTTAAAAATTAAATTCATTCGAATATACCACAAAGTTTGAGTAGGAATGAAATATTATAATGTACTTGTATGTCAAAAATGGAAGAAGACATGACAAAATATAAAAAAATCTACATGTACATTGTCCATCTGTTATGTTGAAATACTATATCCTACCACAAGAAGGTCCTATACATGTACTATATGATATCATGAAGATCTGCGGGAGGCATTACAGAAATGTATTGCGTTGAAAATCTGTTTATTTAGCAACAATAACGGGCTTCCGGTTCGAAACTTTCCAAAATTTGCAGTATAAACAAAGAAATCATGAATAAAAACCCATCACATTTTGCTAGACTTGGTAAGGTATGGCACCATTCTTATTCACTCTGTACACATCGGGTACAGGGTCAAATCATGGAAACTGCTCATTGGTCAAATGTGCAGATGATACTACCTTGCTGGGTTTACTACCAAAAGACGATGATACTGCAGAAACGTGGATCAGATCAATGATTTTGTGAACAATTGTGGATGAAACTTTTGAGAACTTAAATTTTAATAGCACAAAAGGAATGGTGATTGATTTTTGGAAGTCCTTGAATGTTTCAATTGAAGTTATTATAAAGGGAAGTATCCTTGAAAGGGTGGATAATTATAAGTATTTCGGGATGGTGATAGATAGACGGCTTTCCTGGCATGAGCGCACGTCAATGTTTTATTGAAGAAAATGAACTCTACGTATGATGAAAAAATTGAACGTTAATAATAATAATCTTGCCTTGTTTTATAACTCTGTTATTTGCGGGGTATTAAAAGGTACCTTCGCCTAATAGCTAGTCGACTTTAATGGTCTAAATGGAATATTATAATTTGATTTATTCTCTAAAACCCTCTTTTACAATTGGCACTCTATTTTAAGTTAATTCTGACGTTATCTAGGTATGTGGTCACCTCATGGATATTTTAAAGTTCTAGATGTACACAAAATGTCTCCATCAGTGTTTGATATACATTTGCTTTTACCGGTTTTGAGTCCTAGCATTCATATTTTGCAAAGATTCCAAAGAATATATCCTATTATTCCTACCAGCACAATTCTAATATTAAAAAAAGAAAGAAGATTTGGTTTGGCAATTAAAAGTACTATCCCCGGTCTGGTAAGATGTCAATGTCAGGTCATATTTGACACTGAAGTGACCCATAGCTGTATGTATATAACATCGTGAGGTTATGTTGACATTTCTTCTTCATACAGTACTTCTGGAACATTTATTTTAAAGTAAAAGGAACAATATTAAATGATGACTCTACAAAATGAAAACTTATCCATAGCAACAAACTTCTGTATGCACTACAGCACAGGCAAACAGTCATTGATGTTTTATATGCAATATAAAAGTTCGAGTTTGAGGCACTCCAAGATTAATGTATGGTCGTCCAGTTACAGAGTTGTTGACAATTGACAATTCATAATCATGGATGTTAAATATGAATCTAAGAGACTGACTTCGGTGAGCTTGCGGCTTTGATAAGCAAATGATGGCTTCTTCGCGAGTTCCTGCTTGCTGGAGGATCTAAACTACATACATACATGCATACATGTACATAAATATCATATATCGTGATATAACGGACATCATGTCTCATATCATATGGTATTGTGATATCAGTATATGGGAAAATGTATTTAGGCAGCTCAGACAGTGGTGTGCACAGGATTTCAAAGGTAGGGGGCCAAATCCATATCTTTTACCTGTCTGATTTAGGTAAGAGCTGAACTTTCATGAAAAGGGCCAGAAGTTGAAGGAGTCGGGAATGGGAGGCTGGCCCTTGGGTGGTTGACAGCAACTCCCATGGAAAGGGGGTTTGTGGGGTCTTCCCTCCAAAAGGTTGAAGAGTTAGACGTCACATGGCGCATTCTGAGGCATCTACTGTATATACCATAAGTTAGGTAATTAGCCCTAAACACAAGGTTGTGCTAATTAATACTCTTGATTTCTTGTGTGAGATTGAAAGGGGATTGTACACCCATAGCGGTAGTATTTATACTTCCCCTACAGAAAAACATCCCCCTACTAAACCAGTATTCCACGACTGGTGATGGCAGGTAGTGGGGGTTCATGGCTCCACCATCCCTCCTCCCTCTCCTCCCACCCTCTTTGTATATGTCACTGGTCTTAGAGGATGGGTAGATCGGTTAGTCCATGTTTTAAATTGAACAGTTAATCATGATGAAGATAAGGGAAGCCTATACAGAAGTAAAAACACCTAAACTTGATAAGATGAATTGCAAACCACTATCAAACATATCATTTTGTTACATTTCTCATCATCCATTTTCAACCTATCTTAAAGATTATGCAATCTATATCCACTGATCCAATTGACAAAGACTATAATACTCTATGGGTGATGATGCAGTCCCCTGTGCACATTAACTGGTTAACCTCTGTTAGGGGCAAACTAGTTTTATCATTTAATTGTTTTACACACTTGGTCAACCTCAACGCTTCCTTGACTTTATAAATATGATTATCCCGTTCACTCTCCACTTGGCATCTATAGATACAGGTCTCTCACAAGCCTGGCTTAATAATTTATCTTTTTTTTTTGTGGGGATGGGGGAGGGGGTGCTTCACTTCACTTCAAGAGCAGCAGCATAAGCCATGATTCACGCCATCCGATAGATTCCTCCTCCAGAACTGTTACAGTATTTGCAACCTATCCGTCATCACAAGATGCTTCTTATTTACAGTCGCTCTCCGAAACCACTCTCCAGTATTGGAGAACAAATAAAATCTGCCCGAAAGGTTTCCCCGTGCTTACATTGAAAAGAAAAGCGAAGAACCGCAGTTCACACGTATGCGTATAGCTATCTGGTTTCGAAGACGGTGAACCCGTTGTATTTCATACCGATCGTACAGATTCTGCACGGCTTCAAAGTCGCCATTCAGACTCATCGGTTACTAATGCATTTCCATATTTGCTAAAAGACAAAAAATAACTCTCTCCGGTGGTGATAGCCCGAAGGGAAGATTATTGATTTGGTACATACATGCAGGAAAGAAAGAGAGAAATTTGGTCACATCTGATACTATAAGTGTAATGACGAAGACCGCCGCTGCAATCATAAACGTTACGACTGAGGAGGAATATTTAAGGAACTAAAGAAACGTCTGTGGCTGCTGTAACACAGGATTGAAGTGGGGGTCGCAATAACAATTGGTTAACAGCAAGCAAAAGAATTGATTTATCGAAAAAGAGAGCTGGCTGTGCAGAAATTTTACTTACGTAATTATATTCCGGCTGGATTGTCGTATAAATGCATCACGTATATCTTAAGGTATTTCTGTGGAGATGGGTTGGATGAGGGCATGCTGTGTATAATTTATAAATATAACCAAATTTATGGAGGGATTGAAGTAGCACTGCTCTATAAATTTAATATAAAATTTAATTTACTAGGAAATGAATGTTTTTTGTATTCAATTGAACAAGTAGTTTGTGGTCATACCAACAAAAAAAAAAAACTCTTGTATCCCCCTCCCCTTTCCTGCCACTTTTTTCTTTTTTTTGTACAAATTACTGGTTATAGACATATACTGTATCTAATGATTAATACTGATGAAACTATTAGCTTTCTTGTTATTCTTTTCAATTCTATCGATCAATTCTACGGTCATGATGGTGTATTTTGTCTAATAATCAAATACGACCACCTGGTTACTATAGTCTAGACAGGGATCAATATTGATTCATGTGTCCCCTTAGCAACCATATTCTATACAGACTTTAAATCCATATCTTGATGTCTCATTACTATAGCAACTCTTGTTGATAGATTGATAGCTTTCCCACCCACACATGACTTAAAAAGAAACCCTAAATTTCACAAACGATCAGTCATTTTGTATCATCAAATGATACTGGTGTAAATATTGTTGATTTGGAAGAAGGACCAAATCAAGAGTGTACGTGTGTATAATCTGACAACCTCATGTTTTTCAAAAGAGAGACCAGGTGCCTCAACAGCAAAAGGAAGAACTAATGATTAGTACAACTGATACTTGCAACTCATCTTCCGGCTAAACCTATACGTTTTACATACTATGCATGTCTGACCTCTTCCACCGATATTAGTTTCGTCTTTCCTGTTGGTCAGCTTTTGCTTTCAGGTTTCATAGGTCAGGTATATTGATGGGATCGTTGTAAATTTGCAATAAAACCGAGTAAGGATAGGGTACTCTGACATATATACAAAACAACACTTTATAACAGTATGCGTGGAGTTAAAATATCCTGCCTCCCCCACCATCTCCTCCTACTCCTATCCATACCCCCCCCCTCTCCTTTCCCTTCCCCTTTACATCTTTTAACTCCAGAAGAGCTGTTGTTGATTAGAAAATGAACTTTCAGCAGTGGTTTTGTTTCATCTATGTGATCTGTACAGTGATTTCGGAAAGTATCATAAGTTTAGTAATCAGGGAATAAATTATTGTTCTAATTTTGTGTGGTAGTTTTTACAGGTTCTGGATTTTGTCTTCTATTAATACTTTTATCTCTGTGTACAAAATGGCTTTGCAATCTTGTCACTTGTATATCAATTTGATATTTTTGCATAGCATTTTGCAATGTGATACCAAATTTATTATTGCTTGGTTATGATTATAGTATATCGTCATTCAGCCCATTATCTTACCTATAGTGCTTCTTTTAAAAATGTAACTTTTGTTTGATAATTAACTTGAAGGTCTAAAGTGAAATTGTATTGTGTGACCAGAATAAAAAGTTTTCTAAAGACCAATATGAATATGCTGTTGAGATCAGTTTGTGTACTACTGTGTGTTATATGTAATATTGTTTTCCATTTAGTAAATAGCATTTCCCTTTATACCACACTCGCAGCATTTTTTCTTCCCTAGAAAATTAGTTAATGTGATTTTTTTGATGTTCTGCATAATTTTTTTTTTATTAAACTTCACTTTTGGAACTACAACCATATAGAACATTAATTTAAAAAGTTTTATAACTATAGTACATTAACTTTTGACAACAACGCAGATGAGTCACATATCGCTTAATATCCTGCAGTGATACTAAGCATGCACTCACATCAATAGATTGAGTAGCCGTAGCAACCAACTGATGTCAGAGCGCCATCAATGACATTGCTTGAGGCTGGTAGCAGATAGAAGTAATGCCTGAACATGATGATATCAAAAAGTGGAATATATTATCATCTACAACTTAGAACTAATTGAATTCAACTGGGAAATCTTCATGATGAGATATCTGCTTGCATGGAATACGTCAAACAGGAATATAAACTAGCTGAATACATAAGCTCAGGAACAAATTATTCAGATCGGTTTAGTATTTTGTTTGATTATATGATAAAAATGTGTGTGTATTAAAATGTGAAAAATAAGATAAATCACTGTACTTAGCATAAGGAATATGTATCATTTCTTGTTGATTTTCATTTATAATCTCAAGATGTAACATTTACCAGATGTCATATACGCATGAGACCTTGGGGTCATTGTGGGTGGCAAAGCTTGGCTTTCTGTTTCTTCTGCCAGCATTTCTTCTGCCCTCTTGTTGAACTATGTCAAACTTTGTCGTAGAACTTTTCAAAGGAAAGTCATGGTAAAACTTTAATTTTTGGCGATGCTGAAGAGGAACATATACTAAACATCCTGTTGAAAGTTACATTCATTTCACACATTACATTGGTAATAGAGATATTGATAGTTGAAATTGTCACATTTTGTACCATGTATATGAACATGAAGCAAACAGCTGTGAATTCATTGCTCTGTGCACTAATTACCAATACACTTGTTTTCAGTTTTAGTCAAATAACCATTCCTCAGTACTGTTATTTTAAGTATATATGGAAATGATTTTCTAGTTATATTTCTACAGTTCAAACTGATGGAAAAGGCAACTATTTCATCATGAATTAATAGTTTGTCAGAATTTTATTTTGTGCACTCTTTATCGGTAAATTGTTGTGGTGTACGTGTGACAATCAGGTCAGACAGACTGACAATTAAGAGGGGTTTATCAGGTGTCATTTAGTGACCGTGACCAGGCTTTGGTCAACTATGGAGCCTAAGTTAGACAAACATATTCTCATTTTCATAAGATAAAGCTAAATGTAAAAAAAAATGGCTGACTTCAGAAAATGATTTGGTGGCATCAACATCCCCTGGGCCTTACCTGGCTCTCAACATCTGTGGTGACAGTTCATGTTTCCTTTCAAACAGGGAATGACATATAATCCTTTTGAGACAAATTGATCGTTGATCACCAGAAAGTCACCAACAGGTCATGTTCTGTTCACACCTAGTGTATTGATGATCTCCCGATCGGGCATGGTCCCTCTATCGATAGGACGTGGTCCCTCTCTCCGATTGGACCTGGTCCCTCTATCAGATCGGACATGGTCCCTCTGTCCGATCGGACATGGTCCCTCCGTCGGACATGGTCCATTTGTTTGATCGGACATGGTCCCTCTTTCCGATGGGACCTGGTCCCTCTATCAGATCGGACCTGGTCCCTGTATCATATCAGACCTGGTCCCTCAATCCGATTTGACATGGTCCCTGTATAGGATCGGACATGGTCCCTCCATCCGATCGGACATGGTCCCTCCGTCCAATCAGACATGGTCCCTCTTTCCGATCGGACATGGTCCCTTGTCCGATCAGACATGGCCACTCTATCCGATCTGTAGTTGTCAATAAACTGATCACTGCTAATGAATAAAACTGATTCCAGATAAGGACATAAAATTGTTGATATGCTGCCACATTGCTGCTCTAGTTTTCAATGTTACTGGTACATAAAAGCTGCACACCCTTTCTTCTTGTACATTTGTTAGTGTTACATTTCAACGATCCGTACACTTACTAATGTCAGTTCTTCAACGGAAATCGTAATAACTTAACCTCTTGACCCTTTAGCTAGAGGATAAAGCCAACATGAAAGTTTTTCTGTGTCGTATTTATTAGAACTGTCTTACAGTACAGTAAGAATCAAGATATGACCAGATCAGTTATAAGAATCATATTAATAAGAAGCATACACAGAGACATGACATTATCAAACATGGAACATAATTCTTTTATTATTCCTTTGACAGAAATTTTGCAAAAGTAAAGAACAAAATTGAAGAATGGTCATTGTAAAACAGTATCTTACAAAAGGGTAATTCTGCATCCTATTTTTTAAAAAAAATGCCATGCCATTGCAGTGGGAATCAAACCTTGTAACGAACTATTATCATGCATATTTCGGATGGGAATTTTTTTCATTCTTATTCTTTTTTGGTGAATTAACACTTTTGATGAAATACTGAAAAAAAAGCAATCTAATCAGACCAAAATATTTTACCAATTAGTTTCTTCTTCTATCTCCTCCTTCCTCCTTGAAAACTAAATTAAAAAAGAACACTCTCACACAAAGAAAAAAAGTCACAAGTAGTTCATTTGGCATCATTACCCCTTAACATAAATTCATTTTGTGACCTAATTATAAAATTATTCTCATTATTTTCTCATTCAAATTTTGTCCCGATTTTTGAAGAAAACAATAAAGGAATATTAATAATTGCTACATAGGTTGATTTACCTTGTGGTCAGTGCTCATTTCATTTTCAATCTTGCAGTTTCATACAAAGAAACAAAAAAAGTCATAATTAGTTCCTTTGGCATCAATTCCCTTAATCTTACTTCATTTATATGACCCTAAATATCAAATTACTGTCACATGCAGAAATCATTCTCAGAAATCTGATTTTCTCACCCAAAGTTTTGTCCCGATTTTTTTTTTTTTTTTGGCAAGAATAAGAAAAAGAAAAAATTAATAATTGGTAAGGTTGATTTACCTTGTGGTCAGTGCTTTGTTTTCACTCTCGCAGCTTTCGATGCCTGAGTGCGTTTTTTATCAACGCTCACTCAAGTAGATAAAATGCGAGCCAGAAGATCAATACTCCCAGGGGATGCCCGTTGGGGATCCTCTCTAGCAACTTGATGATATCCATATTCCGCGATACCCGATGGAAAAACCTCTGATGGGGTAGCATTAGATTACAAATAAAGACATCAACTTCTGGATAAAATCACATCTCGAGCCCCTAAACGAGTTATTAATTGGGTCATTCGGCAGCGCAACATTTCCAAGTGCAACAGCTAGTGCGTGCTTTATTCGTGAAGGAGACGATAAAACGCCGTTAATGATCTCCCCAATCTTGAGGCCCACCGGCAAAATTGCCTGCAAGTCTTCGGCGTTCACGGTGTGTTAATGTGTAACTTGTTTCCAAGAGTGCTTTCCTGTAGGGTCTACCCCTCACAGTCCAACAATTATTCTCTGATATTTGAGTAAGAGTTGACTAGTAGACAATTAACTCAGTCATGCAGTGAGAGCTAGATCTGAGATCCTTCCTCGTGGATGTTAATTGCTTAATTACTGAAGTTTGAACACGGCTGCCTATCACCAACATGTTCGGAGGCAGTAACTAACAATGTTTAGTTAATTAGCACAGTCTTCCGCAAGCAGCCTTTTTCTGTATGATCAACGATATGTTCCCAGTCCTACCGATTATATTTCAAAGTAAGATTGCAATCCATCAATCTAAGACACCCTCCATGTTTACTTTACTCCTCAAGTACTTGTCTATGTGGACACCGATTGCACTACCTTATTCTTTTGGGGGGAAGTGGGGGACAGTGGCGGAGCTAGGGGTATTGGTCAGAGGGGGCGAGAATGGTCTGTAGAGGCGTTTTCGACACTAAGCGGAGCGCCACCACAGGTTGGCGCGGAGCGTACAGAATTTTTTTTGAGTAAAGATACTCCCTAGATCGCCGGAAATGACCCTTTCCGGGCCTTGCTAATTTGCAGATAAACGAAGAATAAATAGCCGTTAGAGCATTT
>KN883212.1:5621-23333 GCA_000934455.1 Apostichopus parvimensis | reverse complement strand
TCTGTTTTCTCTGTATTAATTATAACATATCAAGACTAAAATTCTGCCTTGTTCATTATTTAATTATTTAATTATTTAAGTGAGTTATCAAGTGACAGCAAAATCTATCTGTCGATCATTCTCCCATGATTGAATACCGGGATACTTTTTAAGAAAAGTCACCGGAAAGAACCTGGGCACGAAAACTACCGAACGTCTGATCCGCTCTCAACCTCAGTCCCCTTGCAGCGAGACTGACTGTGTGATCATCGTGAGGTGTGTATCACCATTTCCCTCGAAAGGGAACAGATACTACACATCTTCGGATATGTCTACAACTCTTCGGTACACGCTGTACACGTCTCAGGATAAAACTAGTTTGATCTCGGAAGAATGTTACCCGATTCCTTGTTCTTTATTCTATTTCTTTTACAGTCAATGGACTACATGCGGATGAACAATGAACAGATGAAGAAAACTGCCATTACTGGAATACCAAATAGTCCCTGTTATGTCCAACACGTAACACACTAATGGACTTTATCGATACTCATTGACGAACCACATCTTACTTATTTGAAACAAGTTTATAACAACAGAGAGAGATTAATGCCATTCAAGTTGTGCATTTGCTTTCATACTACTGAAACCTGTATGACAAGATGTTTACGCTATATGTGAGCAGTCCAGAATTCACAGTGAACGTTAATGGCAAGCCATATGGGACAAAAACCGCATAATATATCCTGGAATGAATACGAATATATACGCGGATTACTTCGAATATATACGCGTATATATTATTTGCCAATCATAAGGCGTAAATATATCCGCGTATTAATTCACATATATACACGTATTCATTCGAATATATACACCTATTAAGTAATGCTGTATGGCAAGCCATATGAGACAAACACAATATATTCTCGAATTAATTCGAATATATACGCGTATTAAATCAGACAATAACTGGCATGTTTTATAGCTTTCACAAACACCGTATATCCGCAGTGTACGTCAATAGAGACTAACTTTGCAATATCTCATTTACTGCACTGGCAAGGCTACACTGTTTGTGAAAGCTATTAGTATTAGACATGCCAGTTATTGTCTGATTTAATACGCGTATATTTTCGGATTAATCCGCGTATATATTCGTATTAATTCGAGGATATATTATGCGGTGGTTGTACCATATGGCTTGCCATACACGTATAGGGAGGAGGATGTTAGTAACAACCTAACAATTTTAACAAGTCTTAAAGTTAGAGTAACATAAGTAACTTTTAATAAAAGTAAGGGAGGTGGTTGGACGAATATAGGATGGAGGAAGGGCCCGCGATGGGGACGTAGAGAAGGAAACATCATGGAGCGCAAAGGGGGTCGCAGATGAGGGTAACGATCGTTGTGGCAATTTTGAGAGTAATAATGTAAACATGATCTAAGGGGGGGGGGGGGCGGAAAAGAAATACGTTTAAGAAAAACATTATTATAGCATTCTTTAAGCTCGCATGTCTTCATTCTAAAATCTAAAACTGAATTATATATAGTGTTCTTCATAAACTGATAGAATTCATACTCGCGTTTCGTCATGCATGCTTCATGTGAAAGAAGAAAATATGTTATCTCGTGACATTTACAAAATATACCGATCCCATTTTCATTTGATCATTATATAGTAGAATCCCATTGTGTATAAAATTGTTCATTACATATCATATCATGACGTTTGTCTGATAATCGTCGCACATTGTAGGCATTAAAATCGAGTAACAACATGTTGTAAGTTACCGTATAGGTATACTATATTATGTACTTGCTCTCCTTATATATGTATTGAGCACTTTTGCAACAGGAATTTAGTGAACATTTGAATCTTTGTTATGTAGGCTCACTATATAGACTTAGCGACCGAAGACGTTTAAAAATGTCATATTAGTCACGTGGCTTCTATTTCTCCATGCAAATATTCCACAGTTATTGTTGAATTTGAAGAAACGGAGACTGAGTTTGAACCTTTGACTTTTCCCCATGGGCGCCCTCTAAGCGGTCGTAAAACGGTAACCATTGTAAGGCTGACGCGGAGAAATTCCTAATCAGCTTGCGACTACAGATTATTACTACTACAATGGAAGGAATTATATTACTGCTCATTGATTGTGAGTCTCGGTTTAGTGTACGACTTACGTGATGAACGAACTAACTAACAAAAGGGGGAAGGGAAAAAAAGCGATATTCCGCATCAAATTTCACACAGTTTACAGATCACAGTAAGAAAAGTCAAAGGTGAGATAACGTTCACAGCGTAAGCTATACTTCTGCACGCTGTTCAAATACATATTGTTCAAGTTCACGTTTGTATTTTACCGACAGAGAATTGAACAATGTTGCATTAACGTCCTTACTAAAGCAGTAGGTACGCCGGTAATTGATTGCCCCCGATAGAAGCCTCCGACCGGAATTCTTCAGTTGCTAAGGAAACGCTGACCTGCTGGACTACTAAATATCCTTCAAATTGGCATACAATGATACCAGACAACATATTATGGTCTCCCGTTCGTAGATGTCTAGGACCCATTATATTTAGTCCGATGGAACGGAACAGTGTCATGATTATAAAAATATTTCTGACGGGGGAGGGGGTAAGGGGGGCGGAACCAAATTTACTGTGACATGGAAAACGAGTTATGTGTATTTGGTCCGAACGAAAATATTTTCTGGGTAACTGATGTAACGACAGGACATTTACGGGGGGGGGTGGAAGGCAGGGGAGGGGAGGGGAGGGCAAATTTACTGATTAACCGGCCGGCATTCAAATGATGGCAATCGTTTTTCGTTACGTTATATGACGTCAGTGAATATCTCAGTAATAACAGTAAATTCATGTCAGTATGATATCGAGATACAGTGACTCCATGTCAGTACTTTAAGCAGCGAAGTGGGTTAGGTCCATACGAATATGGTCGTACTGCGTGTGATTATGAGGCTCGCTATATAATTGCATGTCAGTTTCACCCTGCTGGAACTCACCAGGCAGTTTCAACCTTTAACTTTATTGTCACAATCATATTTAACGTTTGCATAATGCATGATGTAACTCCATTATCGTGAAAGCATTCAATTCTGTGCTAGGCCTACTTCATAGCCGAAAGTTCTTCCCAGAGCCGTCTATGCAAAAGTAGTTTTGGAAGACTGCCCTCTCAAGGAAAAAATAAATACACACCCGCAAACCTTTCTAATTTTGGTAAGAATATGTTATTGTTTGTGACAGTTTTTACATAATCTGGAAATAACCTCTACATTTAGGTTCTCGGGATATGGAATGATGGCAGAGTTATGATTAGAGGAACCACGTAGAGAAGGGGACAGGTGGCAACTCGCTTGAGACCGTAACTGGGGCTACTATATTCAACTATGTGAATGCACGGTCGTCATACAGTAACTGGTAAAGTGGGAACATCCGACCTTTTCAACATTTCATAACCATAATATATGCCTCACAAAGGGTAACGTGACTATACTACGTAATAAAAGCGGTCGAGTGAGTTATATTTACGGGTGGGAGGGGGTGGGGGGACGTGACTAGGAGAGGGGTCGTGGCCACGAAACTATAACCCTCTATAATAAGTGAGTGCACTGGATCCTACTTGACAAATTCTTAGAGGGGGGGGGGGATGCTAAATGAACAACATTGTAACAAAATGTTTGTTAATTGGTAAAAGAATATGAAACTTGAAAGAAAAGCTGTGCACAACCAAATGTTTTCAATTTTTTTTCCCCGTGGCCAATGGTTACTGTATAAAACAAAGAAACAATTCGGTTCCGTAAAATACAGAATGAGGTTAATTATAACTGCTTGCGTTTAGTCGCCCAATGTCCGGTAATTTTACCAAATCTTTATAAAATATCCCCAGAATATCAAAATTGTCTGATCTAAGAACACTACACTGGATGGACACCGTTGTTTTAGAGAATAACAGACCTTTCCTCGTCCCCATTGCAAGACCAATACTATTAAACAGTTTTCTGGCTACACAATGTTTGATATATTTTCGTTGGTAGAGCTCTTCTAGTATTAATTAATTAATTTAGGTTTACAGTCTTGTACAAGGCCAGGCCTTCTCACACGACTTTTACAACTTAACCCTGGTCATTGGTAACTTGTCACACCTACACACGAAAGTGTGCACAATTCAATCAATCTCTCCTGGGGCACCACAGTGCACCACAACCACGTGTCCCCCGGGGGACTTCCCATATGGTGCAGCCACAAACCGGCGCACACAACTATATTTACAAGTTACCTCGCAAGTCCCCATTTATACACCTGGGTGAAGAGAGGCAATGGAGATAAAGCGCCTTGCCCAAGGACACAACGTAATGATCTGGCCAGGGCTCGAACCTGTAATCCTTAGATCACAAGTCCACTGCCTTAACCACTTGACCACAACGCCCTAGTATCAGATACCTTTGCACATATTTACCAACCGCTCAACATCAGCTTCCGTAAACTGAAGAAATACAACTTCCTGTGTGACTAGCCTCTATACACTGAGAAGATTACCGGTTTTCCTGTTTACACAGAGATAATTTATCTTCGAATAAACAATGCTAATGATTTTTTTGTATATAAACACTGGTCGAATAAACAATGATACGTATATAAACAGTCACATTTTAAATACAACACGAACAAAAAGAAAAATACACAATTATGAAAAAAAAAGCTCATTTATGTGTTTGGCTTTGTATTATAATCGGCGCAATTAAAAGTTGGTAATCATTTCATCATTTTAATTAATATTGAATTAATTTGGATCTTTCTTTTCAATCACTTTGTTATATCGTTATTGAACTTCGTGTAGTCCATTTATGTACAGGTGCACGGCTACCGGCTCTACGATACCAATGCTACGTCATAATGTCACGGCATTTGGGATTAAGGGGGGTATCCAGAATGTGGGGGGGGGGGGTGGAGGGTTATGTTGTCAGCCAGAGTATATTGTACACGTTCAACACGATAAAACATTACATTTTTGCAGACGAGCTTACCGCAGACTGCAATTTTTATATCATATAGCTTACATTGATATACATAAATGTCTTAACATTAATGTTAAAGGTCATCAGTACTCTGAACATTAATGTCAAATACCATACACATCAGATTCACACCGACAGCTGTAGTTCCCATGCAGGTTTAACAAGATTTGTTGTTAGGTAATTTCGAGATATTTCCGAATTGCACTATGCAAGTTATCTTTATATGATGCATTTAAAAAAATCCAATGGATAAAGTAATCGCTGATTAACCTTCATTTGGTTAACAAATCGACTATTCAATTATAGTATATAAAAACACTCCCACTCCTCCCTTCCCCAAGTCAACTCCCCCTCCCCCACCCCTTGATTGCATCTCAACGTCACTGGGAATAGTTTGTACGGTATAGGAAATATAATAAAGTACTCCTGTAATTCTTGGAAATAAACATAGTTTCCATTATTCCTTTGCTCTCTAAATGACAAGAAAGGAAGTACTACAGGTATAGGGAGAGGGGTGGGGTGGGGTCGACCTGTGGTGGGGTTGGAAATGGGGGGGGGGATGAAGCTTCTGATACCTATATGTGAGTTACGAAACGCGGTAGGTGTTCTTGCTAACAATGAGCAGGTGCGTTACTAGGAAAATGCCGCTGACACATCAACATACACAAATATTTAAATAATATATTACGTAATAGTTCAATGTGACCGTTAAGGTTAAGGTCACACCATCCCGTCGGTGAAAGTAAACTCTGTTTACACCTTGACAGGTTGATGACAAATCGTGTTGAACGACCGCCCACCTGTGATGTGTGAGGTCAAATGGTATCTGTATACGTCCCATGTCTAGTCTGTGTAGCTGAGTGTTATACCAGCTCCGAGTGGGTTACCCAGTGTAGTATACGGATAGTTTACACTTGTTATATCCGTTATAGCTCCACAATACACGGTTAATCACCGTTGGAATTTACGGACCTGTGTTTCTATATAAATCCACTTCTTCTCTGGGATTTGTTCAAATTCATCTGCTCCTCACATCACCGGAGAGGAACACAAGAGACAGGCAAATTCCAAAGATGACTTTGAAAGGATGGTACGCAGCTCTGCTTCTAGGTTTACTACTAGCCTATGAGTGCGAAGCTGGCCGCCGTTCAGGGGCCATAGCAGCTAGGCATGATCGAGACGCACCTGACCCAGTCGAAGGGGATGGAGGTGAATCAGACACTCCAACGGATCAGGTAAGATTTAAAGTCAATTCGATCGTCACCAGATTGTGAGAGCCTTTTTAAGTGAAGGAAACATTCACTCATTAAGATAAAACAATATATACCTACTGTATTGAGGGATGTTATGGCCACCATACAGTTCATATATACTGTACCTAATATCAGTAGGCCATACGTTTAATTACTCCCTTGGAATATCGTCCCCTCCCACCCCCACCCTCCCCACCACCGCCATCCTCATCCCTCATTTTGTTATTGCAGAAAAGAACTTGTAACTGATTACAAAGAAATCACGTAAAAACTAGGAATGACCTTCTAAAGTGATTCGGTTTATATGGAGTTACTCGGTCTCAGAGGTCGGCCTTCAGTGCATGCATGCTCCAAATTTTAGAGACCTAAAATTTTGCTCCAAAACATTCCTCGAAGCTTCTGATCCTTAATAATTTTACAACTATAGGCAAATAAATATTTCATAGAAGGGCGAAATGTTTTGAACGTGGCGGTGAAGCTGTCTTTGATGTTGAGTTGCACCATTGCTTGGCATTTCAGCCGGCATGTTTGAGCGAAGAGTGGTGACCTTTAATAGGTCATAGGTCATCGGTATTGTCTACAAATTAGTTGTAAAGGTTGTAGTAAACTTATAAGCTTGCTTTTCAGAATGATTTTAGGCAGAATTTTTGTCTTGATATGTTATAATTCACGAAAACAAGGGAACATTTGAGTGCAGGCAATGCTTCTAATGTTTAGCTAGTCCGTTTTTTCTCTCAAGATTTTCAACTTTAAGCAATGTTAAATACATGGAATGCACCTTTCAAGTTAACTTTATGATGACGTTATGATGTTAATCCATTGTTTTTATAAATCCTAGTAACTCAAAACATGTACTTCAAACTTTAATTTACACAACAGAACATCCTCATGGATAATATTTAACGCCATTTGACAAATTTGTCATTTGTTGTAAAAGTCGTCATTAGATGCCATAAATGTCTGATGTTTTTCACAATGAATTTGTGTTGCACTTGAGAACCTGACATAATGCTCAGTGTATTATACTACATGGCCCAGCCACTTAAGCTGACGCACCGCAGCTGTTTGAAAGGGTCATTTCTCAAACCTTAAAAATTTCCTGTAGAAACACAACCTAGACTCATGGAAGGTTCTTTTTACCGGTCTACAACATACCAAAATTTGTGCCTAAAGTTATCTGTTAAAGGATATCGAGACCATTGAAACCTTTACCAGACGCTGAGTATAATTAGACAAATATTTAATATTTCAGCGATGTAATCCATATTATTTGAGGGTAGCTGTACGAGGGTCCGACTGGGGTACAAATTGCTACCGGCGCAATGATCCAATCGGTGACACAGATGTCTTGAAACAGTCGGCTCATATGGCACATATAGGACGACATCATAGCATATTTCGTGGGCCAGAGGAAATCATATAACGGCGACTTTTGAAGTTGATTGAAGGACACTAATATCCTTAGTTACAGTAGACCTTAATCACAGAAATGTTACGGAACCTTATAGTTATAGCAAGGAATGGTAAATCATGAATCCTGTCAATAATTTCAATGTTTCGCCCCGTTTCATTGTTGCATAAAAAATGAAAGAAAAAAAATTGGGTGGATTCTCCATCTTTATGTCAAATTCTCATTGTAATCGCGATGGCTGTAAAGGGCTTCGGTGATAGATTCTGAGCCCATCATCTGAAATAGGACGTTCCTTACCAAACAGGTCTATACCGATTGTCATATTGTATCAGGCACACACACATAGGCCTGTACAACTCACCAAACAATGGACACACTAAAGAGTCGAGACACATGAGAATTGGTTAATTAACCTCTTAGTAGGGGCTGGTAGAACCTTGACCCGTCCTGTAGCTACCAATGCATTCCTTGTAACCATTCCGTGACATGCGTGGAAAGTTAAGGCCCTATACCTACCTATACCAATGAACTGTATGTGTATATGGTATAGCAGCTTTGAGGTGAAATACAGGTGTCGGTACATTTCGCGGTTTCACCCTTTCGTAAAATTCATGGAGACCAAGAATCGTACACAGAGGAGATAAAAGGTCACAATAATTGAATCATTTACATTCTAGAGACTATCGGAAAAGGTTAGGATGCCCTTCATATTCAAAGTACATAAGAAAGTGTTTTTATTGAACTATATGTGTTGTTTTCCACGTTGCGAAATAGTAACACTTGACGTGTCATTTATTTCTGAACAATGATTATCCCGTGGACACGTCATAAGTTAACACATAGGAACAGGGAGAGGGGGGGGGGGGTAGCTTCCCTCGCTTTTGAAAGTAAAGCAGGGGTACGTACCCTATTTGATGATCAACAATTTTAGTTTCCAATGTTAAGAATTCATGAACGATGCGTTCTTACATTTCGGTTCTCAATGCTGATTAAGATCATGATTAAATTGGATGTCAAGATGTGAAATTGGAGTGTTCTGCTCTCTCAAGTGGAAAAGGTAGGCTTTTGGAAGTGTGAAAATATCTAACGGCAGGGTCAACCGGCAAACCGTACGCCCATCAACCGGCAAACCGTACGCCCATCAACCTGCAAACCGTATACCCATCAACCGGCAAACCGTACTGAAGTTTTGAACACTGGCCTACTAAGTTATACCGTTGTTTAGAAGCGTTTCATCAAGTGTGTGCTATACAAAACTCGCCATGCATACATGATAAAAATATCGTCAGGGCTTAGCATGATATATAAAGCATAAAACATACCTGCAGTAATATGAACCACAACGGAGTTGTGTTTACAACTTATTTTTGGTAAGTATGGGACGCCCGTTTTGCCATAATTAGAGTCAGTTCACAGCACGACGCTCGAGTTTTATAGCATATCATATCACGTTTTCCACAAATTCATTGCGGTGGTCTGCTATTGTGCACAGTTAGACTGTAAGTAACTGGATTTTCTACCTATTCGAAGCAATAATGCTACTCTAAGTCAAAGTCAGACTCCCGGTACTACATTATATTAAACTTCAAAGGTCTACGGACATTAAGGAACAAAATTGTCCTAGTCACTCTAATAGGCATTAGAAATCATGAAATAAGCTGCAACTCCCATCAAAATCTATCAAAGATTGACCATTTTACAAGTTTTTCCTTAATTCTAGTTCATTTATGAATAAACATTAGCTAATTATACACATTGATGATATAAAAGGCAGTGATTGCCTAATTTTATTTGTATTTACAACCTTTAGTTTCAAGAACACCGAACACAGGTTAATGACCAAAGGCGATTTGAAAACAATGAATGTCTTCTTTGAGAAGAGAAACATCACATTATTCAAATGATATATGTGGGCTTTTAATTAGGGGTTAACTTATTCTGGGCTAAAATAAGAAACTGTGATGAGCGCAACACTCTACGTCATAATTTGCACATATTTAAGGAGTTTCCCAGATTTATCAAAAATTCTTGGAAACGAAAAGAGCTTTTCGAAAAATTTCAACAGATTTTGAATGAGATTAGCACACACCACAAAAGTACTGAATATGGGGCAAATTGGCTAGGTGTCCGTAGACCTTTATAAGGCGGGTTCGAAGAAATTAAAAAGTGACTAAATATTGCAAACCACTCACATCATCCAGGTGTATACACCTACATTGGTCCATTTATAAGTTATGTATACTGTATTTGTTTAGTTTGGTGTTTAAAGCATAATGCAACTGTCTGTAGGGTGGAAGGTCTACCATTTTCAACCGTCTTCCAAAGAAAGACATAAGGGTAGCCTATACTACTACAAGTTGCATAGTCTGCTATATATACTTAAGTTCACCAAACTGTAAAACTTTGAGGTTTGGAGCGATCAAAGGATGCATTGGTGTTCAAATTAAATCGTTATTTATCTAAAGTAGGACACATTTTTTTCTTCTGTATTTGACCAAACGTAAAACCCCCTGATGCACATGTATATGCTGAGACGATTTGGGTCAACCATGTCTAATGCTTATAATGCGGACAAAATTCTGCCGGATAATGGCTTAGTAATATATGATCCGCCAGGAGACATCTTTTCTGCAAGGAGACCAATTTTACTACAGCACCTGCTTCGCTAGTCCTCTCCTGGTGAATTTATACAATTCTATATGATGATACACATAGGCGTAGGAGGCGGAGGTTGGGGGGGGGGGGGCTGCAGCCCCCAACCAAATATTTTTGTGAAAATTCGGGCAATATGCTGAAAATTTTTTCGGGCACCTACTGAAAGAAAATAAATTGTAATGATGTAGCTAAAGGAAATGAATAGTTTTAAAAAAATCTCCTTGGTAACTAAAATAAAGTACTAAGCTTGCCCGACTAATTCGCCATTACTAATGTAAAAGCTTACATGATATGTACATTAACAAGTTGAACGTGCGCTGAGAGCGCAAAAATGTTGGTCATATTTTTTCGGGCAAGTCGTTATACTGCCTCCCCGACCCCCCCCCCCCAATCAAATTGGACTCCTACGCCTATAGTGATGCAACTTGAGCGTTTGAGTAAATGTACGATAGCGGATAGACCTATTACAAATATCTTCACACTGATTTACAGTACGGAACTCACGCAATGGCGAATAACCCCTATATAGTTTGATAACATTTCCTGTGATTGCGGAAAACCATAGGATGATGCAACAGATAATCTTGAGTTTTCTTCATGTCCCTCTTATCATCGGTTCATATATTATACCAGCATTAGCAGGGAGTTGCTATACCGGGGAGTTGCTATGGAAACAACTCCCTGGTAAATACCGGTATATATGGCTAATGAATAATTCGCGGCACCACTGAGAATTGAGTGACCGGTCAATGTTAGTCTAAAAAGGTAACCGCTTATTAGTTTGCGAAACTGACGTTTTCCCGCACTGCTTCTACCTTAATAGCGTCGTATAATTGGAATTTCCGATATCGCCATACATCTTCACTTTCCAGGAAAATATCACAGGAAGTTGGTGATGTGAACAATGGAAAGCTCCAATTTAATTCACTCACAAGTAATGAGAAGATTGCGACGTAGGTTGATAAAACGATCTGCACATGAAGGAAACAAAGGAACTATAGATTGTAGTTTATATGCACTTTTGTCCTAACCTCCTCTCCCTTATGGGGTAAGGGCATGGCGTGCGCAGGATTGCAAAGACGAGGGGGAAATTCGAAATGTCCCCGTTCTAATTCAAGAAGGGGGGGAGGCTGGGGTCATTGTAGGCGATTCCCATGGAGGGAGGTTTGGTGGTTCAAATAGTGCATTCTGAGGCACATTTAGACTTTAAGGTTGGGTCTATAACAATTTCTAAATGCAAGGTTGTGCTAATAAATATTCATGATATTTTGTGTGAGGTGACCAGGGGGTGTACATCCTTAGCAGTGGTCTAATTCTTCCTCGACTGCATGTAAAATCCCCGACTGAGCCTTTCCCCCGACTGAACCTTTCCCCGAATGACGATTGGAGCTCCCCACCCACCCCTACCCCCTCGCCCCACGTTTTGCGCACGCCAGTGGAAGAAATCGCCTTTTTTAATGAAGAAAAAGATAAACAAACCAAAAGATGATAATCAGACCTGGTAACTTACTGAACCTGACCATACTTCGATTCTATGTACAGGATCCTTTAGGTTGACCATGGAGGTAAAAACATCTATACTTATCTTCTCGCATGGTCACAACCTCGTTCGAATTAGAGTCGTAAACATATGGAACGCGAGGTGTTGAACTGGAAACATGTTCAGTCCTTTTCCGAAATAATATTATTAATAGAAAAATACAATTAAGCTTAATTGCATTTCACTTAAGTAAGATACACTTAAGCTTAAGTTAAATAATATTTTACTTCAGTGAAATTAATTTGACTTAAGTTTATTTATTACTTAAGTGGAATAATTATACGGATATGAATATAGAGGTAAATTTAAAAATGGCTTGCCACGCTACCGAAACATATAGTAGGTCAGGAATGGAACAAGTGGATTAGTTTAGTGAATTACAAGGGTTAGAAATCCAACAAGCATTTGTTCCCCCCCCCCCCCAAAAAAACTGTTACTGGGTAAGTTCAATAATTGGAAGTGGTTACTGACTGGAACCAGTGATCGGCTGATAATTAAGGCACAATGTCATAACAATCAACATTCAATAATTGATCACGTCGGCTACAGTATAGTAGGTTATACTTGATTTCCCTGCCGGAAACATGAGTGGGAGCGTGTTTCGTGGAGTTTTCTCTCCTCTCTACATGATTTAATTAATGACAAATAAAAGTAGCAGAATCATAGAAGTAGGCACATGGTAGACAGTATACGGTTATAACATTCCATAGCTACGATGGGTAGAAAAGATTACCCGGCGAAGAATATAATGTCCTCTTCATCTGTTTACATACATAAACTTAAAGGAGTAGCTTGTATGTTACACGGCAAAACTAACACATGGTTTTCAACCCTAGTCACATCACTCGTGCGCAGATCTCCATTTAATTGTGCATCGACTTCGTCGATGCACACAGTGCTAGTGAAACATTAGCCTGATACGATAACCATAAGGTTACCATGCCATCGGATTGATCGTCCGTATGTTACGGTCGCGACGTCGAACATTCAATTCAGACAGTCACTAGCCTGGGAGAAATGTGATGAAGATTCACTAACACTAGTCATACCGGACTGAATTACCTCGACATCACACTCATTACGGTATCCGTCATTCAGTCATAAATTATATAGCCGAGCTTAAATCGAGAAACTTTGAGTCAAACAACTCGTTCATCACTTCAAGTAAAGCCTAACAGTAACAAGTAACATTTAACACACTAAGTTAGGCTGTTGCCTAACGGTTAGGTCACGATTCCTAATCCTATGGCCTAGCCATGCAACTTAAGTCCAAGACGTTTATAACTAACGCTAGTCTAGTGTGATGCATCATTTAACTTTGGTCATCAGTACAGCACAAATTAATTGTGGTAGAAAGTCAGATAATGGGCACCCATGTTCCAAATAACAAGCCTTTCACTGTCACTCTAAAAGTAATTATATCCACATTGAAAGACTAAATTGTCTACTGTAAGTGTAATACTCCTCAAGGAATGTGTCTATAAAAGTACTATTGAATGCTTCCAACAAAGTTTTAGCACGCTAAACTTTGGGGCCAATACTGATGACCTTTATTTGGCTTTAGACCACAAGGTAGCAGTTGTTACCATTTGTAATCAATTGTCTAAAAGTCTATATTTAATAGAGTTGAACTTAGTTGTCATCTTCCTGGATTTTGATCTTAACTTTCGGAAATGTCATTTAATGCTTGATCTCTTGTGTGCTGTGGTAATGATACTGTATGTATAATTTTTCCAGATTCAATGAGATTTTGACACAAAAGAAGTCCAGTGTTTTCTGTTAGACTGTTCCCTAAGTTAATCCTCTTCATTATCCATCTCCCTTCTCCAGTGGCGGAGCTAGGGGTATTGGTCAAGGGGGGCGAGAATGGTCTGTAGGGGCGCTTTCGACACTATCTAAGCGGAGCGCCACCATAGGTTGGCACGGAGCGTACCCCAAAAAATTTGAGTAAAGATACTCCCTAGATGGCCGGAAATGACCCTTTCATGGCCTTGCTAATTTGCAGATAAACGAAGAATAAATAGGTGTCATCGTCAACAAAATGTGACAAATGTCAATAGGTAGATGAGAGTGCAATAAATAAGTCAATAATCGTGAATAATTAAAAAGTGGTAAAAAGCTGAAAAGGGCGCCAGCAGTCCATTTGAGTCCGTCAGGGGGGGCGCAACCCCCCCGGACTGTATGGACACTCCGCCACTGCCCTTCTCTGGGCCTTCCAATTAGTCTCTCAATGTATATTCTGTGTGTGATTTTCACAAATTAAGGTTCAAAGTTAAAAGATGAATCATCACTTTGTACTTTGAGTCTATGTGCATATATATTGGCCATCATACTGTTCAGTAACCCTCTTTTTGTGTGTGTTAGGCCTCGGTTACTTATATCAGCTTTATTGCAATATTTTCTGTTTGTATACCAAAAAAGGGGAAACATTCCCGAATAATTTGTTCTAAACATGGTTGTACTTGTCAATAACACACAATAAGTATTTGTACCATACCTCCCTTTTCATTCAGATGAATTATCCTTACCAGTTCTGATAAAGTTTAAAGAAATTGCTGGAAAATATGAATTTTAGAAAAGAGTTGATGGATTTCAACAGCCACTGTGATGTCCCATTCTATGATCTGGGTATAGTTCCTCCTCTATGTGGATCTCCGGGATGAATTCAATTCATGATAAGATATTTTTAACTCTCATTTCATAACAGCCGACAGAGGAGTGCACAGAGAATATAGAAATTGAAAGTGAGATCACAGCGTTAAAGAAGAGGGTAAATCTGCTGCTAACTACTCTGAGGAGACATCATGAGGAGAGTCAGAGTACAGATGGGGAACCTGCTGGTTCACCTGCAGGCGTAGGTGAGTTATTGCTCAATCCTTTTAGTCAGCTAAGTATCATGTGCAGTCAGTCGTTTATGCCTACATTACCTGCAGAATTAATTAGTATCATGTGCCATCAGTTGTTTATGCCTACATTACCTGCAGAATTAATTAGTATCATGAGCAGTCAGTTGTTTATGCCTACGTTATCTGCAGAATTATTTAGTATCATGTGCAGTCAGTCGTTTTGTGCCTACGTTATCTGCAGAACTTATCATGTGCAGTCAGTCGTTTATGCCTACGTTACCTGCATTTTTTATAGTATCATGTGCAGTCAGTCGTTTATGCCTACATTACCTGCAGAATTAATTAGTATCATGTGCCGTCAGTTGCTTATGCCTACATTACCAGCAGAATTTGTTTGTTCACCAGGATTATAACTGATGTGATATAACTCTCAAGAAATATGAGTGTAACTTTTTGGAATGTCCATTTTGTCTCGTAACTGCGATGTACTGTAGTACTGCCATAATGCGTTGTTACTCATACGTTTGTGTCTCGCCAAGTTTCATTTAAAGGGAGTGTGATAATAAAATACAATGGAAATATGATGCAATGAACTTCACATAGAGCACACATAGCTATTATGATGTGATTGTTTACATAGTCACTGATACCAATCTTGTCCTATTCAAGTTAAATGTTTTAAAACACAGAGGTATGGCTGACTTGAATAGGTTCAGTGACCTCAATAAAATGTATTATTTGTCAATCAGATTCTTTCCTGTAATTCAAATAAATTTTAAAGATGAACTACTATCTAGCAAAGTCTTTGTATTGTTTTGTTATTATCTGTTTTAACTCAAACTAGGAACATGGATACACAAGGTATGAGACATCACTAAACAAGTTGTTCCTTAAATCACTAACAAACAAAGTGTGTAAAACAGTTTGGTGGACAAAAAACAGTTTTGTTCTTACAACTTCACAAATATGAGCTTAGAAAACCATTGCTACAGGAAGTTTCAAAGGTTTTGATGTATATAGTACACCTCTGTTCATTCCCAGACACTAAGGAAGTTCACAGAAGAAAATTACATGGTTCACCTACTGTACAGTTAACTGTTCTGTGGGTGGGGGTGACAGAAATATGGTGTGATATTTTTGACCATAAATGACCACCATTTATCATCGCTTTAGCCTTAATTATGAGTACTATTGATAACCTTCTAGGTTTTCCACGTACCTAAGTTGATTGGCGGAATAAAAGAAAATACTGTAAGGTACGCTGCACTATTTTTTTCAGTTTAAATGTTTTTTCACTAGCGGACGTTCTGAATACATGACGTCTCTTAATATTTTCAAGTAATATATATTCAAGTACCTGTATGTATCTCAGTAAAGTCTTCTTTGATAATTTTTTTGTAACATTGCACGTCATACATTCAAGTTATGTAACTAGAACCATATAATGGTCTGTTCTGAATGAAACTTTGACATGGAACTTAAATGCATTGAATCCACCATACAGTAAGTCATTAAGTATTGTCATATCAAAGCAAAATTTTACCTGCCCTCTTCCCCAGTCTAAAGTTAATTGATCTGTCTTGTGGATACGCAAAATTTTGTGTTCCATAGATTTCATGTTTAATATTTATATTTGTTTCATTTGCAAATGTTTGGACTTTTTTGGGGGAGGGGGAGGGGGGGGGGAATAATCGCGTCACATGGGTCTACATCCCGTTCCAGTTGTGAATCTGTTGTAGAGAGTAACAAATTATATATCAGTTCAAGTATAACTTACTGTATGGTGTCTCTAACTAGTTTGAAATTTATTGCAGTTTTCTGTCATGATTCAAACATAGTATTTGTCCAGTAAAAGCACATAAGTACCATTACTTAAAGTCAGTTCATGGGAATTGCAATAAAATAATATATCTAGAAAGTGGACTCTGGTGATTTAACCACAAACACTTTGAATAATAGAAACAGACAGTATTTTGGGGTTAAAGATTTTGCTTGAATAATAAAATAAAATGAATTAAAATCAGTTCAATTTGGGACCAAAATTGGATGTTCATTGTAACATAGATGTTTTGACTACTAAATTGAGTTTTTTACATAATCATTACTTAATTGAATTGAAAATAAATCTTTGAAAGCATTTTTGTTTTTCCACGTCTATCAGAAGTTAAAAGGATGTCTATTTTTTAGTGTTGGATAGTCTAGTCTCATCAGTTGCTATCTCATAAATCATTAATATCCCATAATGATTGGGTATTATACAACACCTAATTATATTCCGGCCATTTGATTGGTCAATTGCTCGTCGATTGCATGCAATATCCGCTCTATTGCACGCTATGAAATAGAACCGTGCAATATACTTTTTGGATAGCACTTTTTTCAATGGTAAGAGAACAATCTTTTGCATGAGTGCATTTTACATCCAAATATATCCAAATTTGAAGGTGTTGTATAAAACAAATAATGAATGGTTTCCATTCGTGCAATAGTGCAAATATTTCATTCGTTGAAAGATGTAATTTGTTCCATTCAACTCGGCTGCGCCTCGTTGAATGGAACATTCCATCTTTCAACTCATGAAATATTTGCACTATTGCACTCATAACCATTCATTATTTGTATAATATACCATAATGATTGTGTAGTATCCTTTAATGATAATGTACTATCTCTCTATGATTGAGTACAATCCTGTGGAGTTCATCTATCCTTTTATGATTGAGTTAACTACTATCCCAGATGCAGGTGTATTTACTACCACACCATATTCTGATGTATTTACTACCACACCATATCCAGATGTATTTACTACTACACCAATTGCATGTGTATTTACTACTACACCAGATGCAGGTGTATTTACTACTACACCATATCCTGATGCATTTACTACTACACCAGATGTAGGTGTATTTACTACTACACCAGACCCAGTTGTATATTCTACTACATATCCTGATGTATTTACTACTACACCAGATG